>JALBUQ010000105.1:0-84407 GCA_024364755.1 Pseudohyphozyma bogoriensis
GTTTCCTCGCCGGACTCGCTGGATCAACACCACTGTCCAACATTGGAGGAACGGTGCGCGGTCCACCTCTTCACACAAAGAGACAGGCTCAGCTAAACTTTTTCTCACAGCTCGCTGACATGTGGAGCCCCTCGGAGCGTACAGCACCTTTCTGCTTCTACGCTGCATTCGGACTGGCCGGAATGATGCTTGGGTGCGTGATGTGAGGCCAGGTCGGCGTCAACTGTTCCTAATGCTTCAGTTATGGTACAGTCCACCCATTGGTGGGTTTGTGGGGGAAACGCTGGGCTACCGGTGGTGTGACTGGATCTCAGCAATCTGGTTAGTCTGCCCTTCCCTGTCCTTAGACGACGAATCATCGCATTTCTCACGCTGTGATTCACAGGGGAGGTCTGGCACTGTTGAGCTGCATCATATTCCTTCCAGAGACACTGGCGCCGATCCTCCTCAAGTACAAGGCTCAGCACCTCCGCAGGCTCACGGGCGACACGCGTTACCGGACCTCCCTCGAAACGCTTCGCCTTTCGGTGCCCTTCAAGGAGCACTTCAAGGAGGCTCTCTCACGCCCATTTCTCATGGCTGTCCAAGAGCCTATTGTTATCCTGTTCTCGGCATACATGTGAGCCTCGTCTCAGTGTCGACATGCCACGTAATTACTGACAACGCCTCGATCCTACCAGTTCCGTCATTTACATCGTGCTCCTCGGCAACCTCTCTATCTACCCAGTCATTTTCCTTCAATGGGGTATCAGCGACGGAATCCTTGGCCTCACCTTCCTCCCAGTCATGATCGGACTCCTGATGGCCGGAGCACTCACACCCTTGGTCGTCAAATTCCACAAGGTGAGCACAGCATTCGGTCCTTGCAGCCTACATCATTATTTACGCACTCTATCTAGATGGAGGTTGAGAAGTGCCGCAAGGAGGGCAAGCTCACTGGCCCCCCTCCGGAGGAGAGGCTGAGGTTCGCGATGGTCGGCACGTGGTGCTTGCCTCTCTCCCTCTTCTGGCTGTACGTTTCCTTTCTTTCACTAAACGGCGACTTTCTGACTAACGCTCTTTTTTCAAAGCGCCTGGACCTGCTACCCCACCAAGTCGATATGGATCTCGCTCGCTAGCCAGCTCTTCTTTGGCATCGGGACCGCCGCTTGCTTCATCTCCACATACCAATACATTATCGGTGAGCTTCGGCCGCTCCAGAGTCAAAGACAGTCTGCTGACGAGACACTCCAGATGCCTATCTGAGTACGGCAGCGTCCGCCCTCTCGGTCCTCACCCTCATCCGGTACTTTATCGCGGGCGCAGCGGTCCTATTTACGATTCCGATGGTCAACACCCTCGGTGCGCTCATTTCTTCCTCAGCACCATCACACCACCTAATTATCCTTCCAACAGGCGTCCATTGGGCCACCACCCTCCTCGCATTCATCTCCCTGGCGTTCTGCCCTGTCCCTTTCATCTTTTACTACTACGGAGCGACGATCCGACGATGGTCGAAGTACACTCCCAGGCTTCCGGGAGACCCCGTTCCAGATAAGTCATTGGCATAGATTTCATAGAGGTTGACTACTCTTTTTTTGTTTTCGTTGGGTGTACGAGAGGTTAGAGAGCCATTTAGACGGCGATAGGGCCACAATATAGATCAGTACCTTAGACCTAGATCCTTTAGACTTTCCAATTTAGACTCATCCTCGAGGCATTGTCTCTATCAGACCGGGAGTTGTGAGAGTGATACATTGGTATGACATTCATATGGTTTTGGGCGGTGGTGAACGGTATGGCTACAGCTTGCTACACGTATGCTACAGACGCCTCTGTCAAGAGGGCTTTGATTTTAAATGGAAAAATGGTATGCGAGCTCAGACTTGGATGTTCGCCCTGTAGTTGTCGGCGTTTCCGGAGTTGCCAGGAGGGTTGTACTGTGTGCGAGGAAGAGCGTCAGAACCTCATCCTCGAACCAGAAGCGCGCAAGTACTGACCTCGCAAACGTAGAACGACGCAAGGCCGTAGGCGGGATCAAAGATACCAGAGCACTGAGCGACAGCACATCCAAGCTGAGTCGTGCTCTTCCACACGACTTGAGTGAAATGCCTGAGAGAACAACACGTCAACAGAGGCGGTGCTGGGAGAGCGGGAATGGTACGCACGAGTAGACAGGGTTGGTGGCGTTGTAATCGACGCTCTCGTCAGTCCACATCTTGACGGCATCGGTGATAGTCGTGGCGTATCCAGCAGTCGCCTAAAGAAGAATCAAGAATCAGCTCCTACCCTTCCGCTTCAAGAACTTTGACCAAAGACTCACAGCCAGATTCTCGCCCCAAGGTCCCAGAGCGCCCTGGCTGTGAACAAAGTTGCACTTGTTCGCCCAGGTCTGAGCGGCGTTCGACAGCTCCTGGTTCCACGTCAAGGCGACAGCACCGTGTTGAGCTCGGTACGAGTTGTGGGCCGTAAGGGCCGCTTGCGCGAAGGTCGAGCCGACGAGAGGACCGGTCGTGCCCGTAGGCGAAGCCGAGGCGGAGCTGGAAGACGAAGTCGTCGTCGTCGTTCGGGGAGTGGTAGTTGTGGTGCGGGTCGTAGTAGTAGTAGTAGTAGTTGGTCGAGTAGTTGTGGTTGTGCGAGTCGTGGTAGTTGAAGAGGACACTGGCCGAGTCGTCGTTGTCGAAGCTCGAGGTGACGTGGTGCTGCTAGATGACTTCGTCACAACGATAGTCTCAGTCACTGGCATAGATGTCGAGGTGTTGGTAACAAAGATAGTCTTTGTGGCGTCAGGCCTGCATTTGTCTTTTTCAGCTCCCCTAATCACCTGCTTTCCCCCAAAAATTTACTCACTGAGGCGTCGTCGTGGTAACCGGCAGAACACGAGTGATAACAACTCCACCACGAGTGATCGTCGTGGCTTTGAGGGTCGCAATCCCAAGACGTCCCCTAACGAGGGTGAGGCCATCGGACGTGAATGTAAAGTCCCTCTTGTTCAGCGCGTGGTTCTCCTCGACGCACGTGGCATCGCCGACCGCTGCAATGCCCTTCGTGGCAGGAAGGCCAACGGCGGAGCTGAAGAGCGAAAGGGCGTAAATTGCGAGAGCGGTGGTGCGAAGCATTTTGCAAAGGTTTTTGGTGGCGGGGGATGGAAGAGAGAAAGAAAGGTGGTCGAGGGGGATGGACTTCGTCAAGCAGCGAGGGAAGGCTGGGCTGACGAGTTGATGTGCTGTGCCAATAAAAGTGACTGTAGGATGACAACATTGATCGTGAGCGACACTGATGTGGTGGGTAGGGCGACACGTCTAGAAGCTCTAGCTAGTTTGCTCACCGGTAGGAACGGAACAACAAGTAAGGCACGTCGGAGACTCCCGATGGTCGGAACAAACAGGTCACTGAGCAGTCGTTGGTATGGAGAGAAGCAGAAAGGAGGACTCAAAAAAATCCTCACACAAAGCCTCAAAGCAGGCAATATCCGCCCGTTGATGTTGCACAAACGCGGGCAGCTCGGACGGGAAGAATGCGACCAGCCACTCTTCCCGCCACTCTGAATGTGCACGCGTTGAGCCATGGCAAGGGGCGGCGTAGATCGAAAGGCGGATAATTCGCCTAAAAAGGAAGGAATGGAAGCGGAGGTTCCCCCGGACATGTGGATCCGGAGACGTCGGCGACGTTCGCAAAAGGGAAGGTCCGCTTCAGGAGCGAGGGTCATCGCGGCATCTAGGTCACCTCTACCGCGGCTGGGCAGTTTCTATTGCGTCCAGGTGATGAGCAGAACTAATTCACTAAGGCAATTGATGTCAAGTTCTGTTCTTGTTGACGTCCAGCAATCGAACCACTGGGCACGTCGTCAACAAACGACCCTGCCTCACTCCCGATTGCTCTTGTGGCAGACGAGTGGCCAAATACTGCAGTAAGCTTCAGACTGCCCACGATGACGATAACTTCTTGAGGAACAGGTTAGCAGAACGCTCGAATGAGACCTGAAGGGACGGGAAATGTGACACGTGGCCAGATGACTTGTGCTATTCACGCTCGCCCTTCGCAAAACTCTATGATTTTACATTTTTCAGCTCACTAAACACTCACATCAGCGGATAGTAGTAGACCTGGATCCATTCAACTCGAAAGCTCCGACGTCCAACATGTCGGTAATCTCTGCGCGCTCGGCCGCTCGCTTCATAAGCTGGACATCACGCATCAGGCTCCACCTTGGCAATAACACCTTACTTGATCTCCTCATTTACTTCTCTTCTTCAGTTCCAGCAGGACCGATGGCGGTGTTTTCAAAGCCGTAGATCGTGTCTGTGATCCGAACCCCGTCTCCGGGCAAGCAAATGATACGGTATCCGTGACAGGTCCAACATAACGATTCGCATTTTTATTAGCTCCGAGAAAGCTTTGAAGAAGGATGTAACCACTCCGCTCTCTTCAGCGTTGCGATCAGCACACCCGGACTACAAAGTTACACCACGTGACTTTGTTTACCTGGGAGGACGTGTACCAATCATTCTACTTTTTGTGAGGACCAGGATTGACGCTGTGAACTGTGTTAGATTGTGCTCCAATGACTCCTTTTTTGCGAAGTTGTGCACGGTTACGATGAGACCATAATGGTCTCATAGTGAGCAATCAACCCGCCGTGCCGATGCCGCACCACCTTCGGCGGAGATAGCGTGCGGCTTCTTGGTCAAACTCGCCGCGCTGTCCCCAACAACTCTCCCTTTGACAAGTCGCTACAATTGGCTCAACATCATGCCTCGTCTGCCAATTTACGACGGAGAGAGCTCCAGCCCGTACCCTCAGCGGGCCTCGCGGAAGCCGCTCCTGCTGCTCCTCGCCGTGCCAGCCGTCCTCGGCTTGGCCGGGTTCCAGCTCTCCTCCAGCGACGCATTCGCATCATTCTTCAAGGAAAATGATGGAGACTTGATTCTCCCCTTGTGCCCTCCTCAGCCCAGCGCCATCAAGCCGGCACGCGAGCTAGTGCTTCCCGACGGCTATCGCGAGGAGAGCGCTCGTCGCCTCACTGCGGCAGTGAAGATTGCTACAGTAGTGAGTAGTATGCAGAATAGCCATGGAAGAGGCTTACTGATCATCTGACTCCAGTCCTACGACGACAACGGCCTTCCAACCGAGGACCCGCGCTGGGCCCCGTTCTTCGAGTTCCAAACGTGGCTCGTCGACACATTCCCAGCTGTCTTCACCAGGTCAGAAGTGACTCTGGAGAAGGTGATCTAATTCTCTTTCTACCGCATCCAAGTTGCCCTAAGTCTGATCCTACAATGAATTAGGTCAACACGCTCGGACTTCTGACGACCATTCAAGGTTCCGAGCCCGACCTCAAGCCACTCCTTCTCACCTCGCACTATGATGTGACTCCAGCACCATTGGAGACGTACGGACGCTGGACTCACCCTCCTTTCTCTGGCTTCAACGATGGCGAATACATTTGGGGCCGCGGTACGTCGTTCGACACGGTCCGCAGGGGATACACTTGAAGCTTATTCTGTGACGTGGTCTTTTAAGGTGCTGGCGATGACAAGACTCTTTTGGTGGGTCAGTATGAGGCGCTGTCCCTCCTGCTTCAGGACAAGGACTTTGTTCCGCGCCGAACCATCCTTCTGAGCCACGGATTCGATGAGGAAGAGGTGAGCTTACTTGGCCAGGCTTTCTCCTGGCTCGAAATAGAGAGTCTAATACTTTTTCCATTGTTAGGTCTTTGCTCGTCAAGGAGCAGGTGAGCTCGCCAAGTTCTTGGAGGCTCGATACGGTCCCGTAAGTCCTCAGCCTTCACACTTGCTCTCTCCCACCGGAAAATATCCACATCTCTCCTTGACAATCTTTGATTGGAGTCCATTGCTCTTTTGTTTCTCCGACTGACGTGTTGACCATCGCTAGGATTCAATCCTTCTGGCTATCGACGAAGGCACCTCGCTCACCGAGGACGCTTGGGGCGCTGAGATGGCCATCCCGTCCACCAGCGAGAAAGGGTACATGGACATCATCATCAAAGTAGGAACTCCAGGCGGAGTAAGCACCTCACCTCAAACTGCTAGGCGGCCTTTTGGATGTAATGCTGACGTGACATGGCTTACAGCACTCCTCGGTTCCTCCCGCTCACTCAGGAATCGGGATCGCGGCCGATAGTGAGTGGTCTCGAGCTTTTAATCGCAATAAAACAGCTCATCAATTGAGAACTCTAGTCGTCCACGCACTCGAGGCCAACCCGTACCCAAACACGTTTGACATCAACGACCCGGTCCTCGGCCACATCATCTGTGGCGCCGAACATGCGCCCAGCTTCCCTCCCAAGTGGAAGGCGCTGCTCAAGAAAGGCAGCAAAGGTCTCGCTAAGCTTGCAGACCTTTATGCCGCTACCGGTGCGCCTCAGCACGCTCAGGTGTCCACCACCCAGGCCATCGACGTGATCGCTGGAGGGTCGAAGATCAACTCGCTTCCGGAGGAGGTCGTCGTGAAGATGAACCACCGTATTCAATTCAGCAGGTAAAAACTCCTGTCTTACATAGCCGTACACAACGCTAAATCATTTGGGTAGCAACATCTCCTACACACAGCAACACCTCGCGGACACGATCAAGCCTGTGGCCGATCACTTTAAGCTGAAGCTCGCCGCATTCACCGGCGAGACACCTGAGGAGCTCGGTGAATGCTACGTCTCTGTCAGTAAGAAGCTCTTTGTCTGACTGTAGCCGCTGACGAGCTCCCTTTCCTCAGATCGAGCTCCTAGGACTTCCTCTCGAGCCCGCGCCCAACGCTAAACTGTCAGGCGGTGTGTGGGACCTCTTTGCTGGTTCCATCAAGGAGGCGTTCCCGACCAAGAGCGGGAAGAAGAACATTGTTGTTTCTCCCTTTGGTTTGGGTGAGTCTCTCGGCTTCACCTCCTTAGCTTCCACGTCAGCGCTAACTGTTTGTCAACAGGGGGCAACACCGACACCAAAGTTGTCAGTGCTCGCTTAAAATCTTTCACCAAAGCACGAAGAGATGCGCTTACATTCATTGCGACAGTACCACGCTTTGTCGAAGAACATCTATCGCTTCAGTGGGAGCGGCTATGGCGCGTCGTCGAACGCTCACACCGTCGACGAAAAGACTAGCATTGACGCCCACCTTGACAGTAAGTACTCATGATACTTTTTTGGACCCAAATGCATGCTGACAAGTGACAAATCATAGTTGTCCGATGGATCTGGACAATCGTGTCCAACGCCGATGCGTACACCGGTGAACAATAAAAAACCGCGCCGGCCCGAAGCATGCTGCAACCTTAAAAAGGCTTTCTTTGATCTCTTCTTCTGTCTTTGAGTGGTCTGAGTGTCATCCGGAAACAACAAGGCCACGTGCCATCGAGAGTGGCGCCGACAATGCCGGGCCGGAAGCGGGGCTCCGGTTTCTCGCTCGTCCCCATCCCCTAAAAACTTCGGCCTTTCTTCCCCTCCACTCTCCTGCATTAACCTTCAGCAATCATGTCGAACTTTACATTCTCCAAAGAAGCCGAAGCCCTGAGGAAGAAGGTACGTGGCCGCCATTCCAGCGTTTTGTCCCCACATGATTGACGCGAGCCGGCTCGCGAACAGCTCAAGAACCCGTCGCTCTACCAAGAGTCGGCATTCATCAACGGCAAGCATGTCAGGGCTGCCTCTGGCAAGACGTTCCCTGTCATCGACCCTGGAAGCGGCGATACGATCGGGGTAAGTCCGAGCTAAACAGTCCCGGTTCGTAGGACGCGGCTAACTCGCCGCCTGGCCGCAGAACTGCCCCGACCTCACACTGGGCGAGTTGAAGGATGCCATTGATGTTACGGCAAAGGCGTTCGAATCGTGGAGGCACAGCACGCCTACGGCGAGGAGCCAGGTCCTCCAGAAGTGGAGGCAGTTGTGCATCGAGAATCAGGACGACTTGGCGCTGCTGATTACGATGGAGAATGGAAAGCCTTTGCATGAGAGTATGGGAGAGGTAAGCACTTTTGGTATACTTTGTTTTGATGGTGATAAAGGACTAAATATTCGCGTTCGTAGGTTGCCTACGCCAACTCGTTCCTCGACTGGTTCGCGGGCGAAGCGATGAGGGTATAGTGAGCAGTCTCAGACAATTCTAGCAGGACCTTTCTGACATTATTTACTCTTAGCGGAGATTTTATCCCTTCGCCCTCGCCAGTCACGCGAACCGTGGTCATCAAGCAGCCTGGTAAGTTGCCGCGACTCGATGCACACACGTGTACCTAACTCTTCTCGCCTGCAGTTGGGCCTTGCGCCTTTATCACTCCCTGGAACTTCCCCATCGCCATGCTTGCCAAAAAGATCTCTCCCGCCATTGCCGTCGGCTGCTCCTGCGTCCTCAAGCCACCCCCCGAGACGCCGTTCTCCGTCGTCGCCTACGCCGCCCTTGCGACGCAAGCTGGTCTGCCTGACGGGCTGATCAACGTCGTTCCGACCCAAGCTGCGACCAAGGAATTTGGAGTAGAGATGTGTACGAGCGACATCATCAAGAAGGTAATCGAAGCTTACTTCTCTGCTCTCGAGAATAGTACTGACGCGCCAGGCCAGGTCTCGTTCACTGGATCGACAGCCGTCGGTCGTCACCTTCAGCAGCTCTGTGCGAGCGCAAAGATGATCCACAAGATCACTTTGGAGCTTGGTGGAAACGCTCCTTTCATCGTGTTCGACGACGCTGACCTGGACCTCGCGATCGAAGGTGAGCATCCCACCACACTTGCAGTCGTCTCCGATTGCTGACGTGACATCCCCCGCCTAGGCTACTTGGCCGGAAAGTTCCGCGCCAACGGTGAAAAGTAAGGCACATTCTCTCTCTATAAAGCTGCTACTTACGCCTTGTTTACAGTTGCTGCGCGCCCAACCGCACACTCATCCAAGGTAAGTGAGGATTTGATTCTGTTTCGATCATTCGCGACTCACCCTATCTTTGACCCAGCCGGCATCCACGATCGATTTGTCAACGCCCTCCAAGCCAAGATCTCCGGCTTCAAGATTGGTCCCGGCAGTGATCCGAACTCGACTCACGGCCCGCTCATCCACCAGGTCCAGAGGGACAAGTGCAAGGCTTTCGTGGACGACATGGTCAAGAAGGGCGGCACCGTTGTCGTTGGAGGCAAAATCCCGAGCAACTTGGCGAAGAAGGGAGCTTTCTACGATGCTACGATCGTTACTGGAGTACCCAAGACTGCTGACAGTTGGAGGGGAGAGATTTTCGGTGAGCAGAGCGGTTGCTTTGAGCTGTGCGTAGGCTGACTGGCGATGAGAACAGGACCTGTTGCCGCTATCACCAAGTTCGAGACCGAGAAGGAGGCGTTGGACATGGCCAACGATTGCGAGATGGGTGGGTCCCCTTTTTCATTTCGTCGGCTGCGTGCTTACACGGGTTTGTAGGACTGGCGTGCTACTTTTACACCACTAACGTCGCCCGATGCTGGCGCCTGTCGGAAGAGCTGTCCTATGGCATGTGTGGTATCAACAGCGGGATGGTCTCGTCAGCCGAAGCAGTAAGTGTGCCCTTCGCTCTTTCTTTGAAGTGATTAGCTGACCAAAGCCACCACGCAGCCCTTCGGCGGCAAGAACAACAGTGGCCTCGGCAGGGAGGGAAGCAAGTACGGGATCGAAGACTTTACGGAAATCAAACTCCTTGTAAGCCAGCCATACAGCCTGATGAGATCCCATCTGACAGGTTGTCTGTATCTTCAGGCGTGGGGCGGTATCAGCTCCAAGCCTTTGTACTAACACGTGTCAAGCTTGAGACCCGAGCTGATCTGTTCTGTTTGACATTTGTGCGCTTGTGACTGCAATCTACCGCTCACTTCCTTTGTAGCTTTCTGTGGGCTCCATAGGCGGTAGCGTGCCTACAGCTAAGACTGTGAGCCGACGCTGTGGGCGTGAGCGAAAGGCAAAGAAAGCCCTAGCTCCAGAACACGCGCACGAGTGCAAACCACTCTGCATCACCGTCCCAACATTCACACAGTTACAAACCACACAGAACTACCACTCTTGAAAGACTATCAACAACATACTACTGAATAGAAGAGAAAAACTAATCTCGTCGGCGCGGGCGGGTAGAGGAACCTCCTCCACGGGGTCGGATGACTTCGTCCTCGTCGTCATACCGTTTTTGTGACATTGTCCTAGGCTTCAGAGCCGCGTAATCGCACGGCGCACTGTCGGTGCCTTTGAAGAAGGAGGTGTGGGAAAAAGCCGAGATGGAATCCGGGCGCTTGTCGCCCAGCCAGCTTTCTTCGGGGTCGAGAGCCCTCAGTTGGACGCGGTGGAAGCCGTCTGCAGAGACAGATCAGCTGGTGTTCACGAGTAGGCCTGATAAGATCAGACGTACAGATCTGAAGAGAGGAGCATAGTCAGGGACTGAATATGATGAGCAAGTGAATCAAAGCTCAGCTACGTACATTCAGTTGACGAATGAAGGACTCGATCTTGGTATGTCTGAAGACCACCGAAAAGGCGTCCAAAAGCTCAGGATCTTCGTGCGAGTAGAGGATCGTGTCGCCCTTTAGAGGCTGCTACGTCAGCACTCTCGCGCTCTGCCCGCCGCCGGCGAACGTGGAACGAACCTTGTCGCTCCACCGAATCACTGATTTGTACTCGTCCTTTGTCAACAGTTCCACGAGCTGTAAAAACAGCATGGATAAGCATAACTTCTCTTGTCAATGACTGTCAGCCCTTGCAAACCTTGGCAATGAATGGCTAATGTCAAAGAGCCAGGTCAGCCCTGTTCACTCGGTAGTCCCGCCGATGAAAGCAAAAAACTCACAGTCCCCACACTGGCTTTCTTCACTGCTCCCGCAACCTTTCTCTTCTTCGTCGCCTTTACAGCCTTCACCACCTTCGGTTCCTCAGGTTCTGGCTCCACCGCTGCCTCGACGGCCTCCTCAGGACTGGGCGGTGCCGAATACGGCGGACTGGGCAGCGGAGGGGAAAGGTGGGCTGGAGAGGCGGAATCTGGGATCTCTTGCTCGTACCGAGGTGCCTCGTCGTAGTGGTGCGAGGGCTCCTCGTGGTAATGTGGCTGGTGGGCGAACTCGAACGACTCGTGCGCGAAGTACACTGAAGAGTCGTGTTCAAAGTGGAGGGATTGGAGGGGGGAGTCAGGGTCGGGAGAGGGGTACTCGAGTGGTGTTGAGGATGTGGGAATGTCCAGTGGGTAGGTATATGGAGTCGCATAGGAGTGGTACGCGGAGGGCTCGGCCTCGTGGTAATCTGGATAGTGATACGTGGCTGCGAGGATCGTGAGCACGACGATGTCACGACTGGTTAGCTCAAGAGCTGATTTGCTGATACGTCTGCGTTCACTCACCAGGCGTTGCTACAGAGAAGTATTCGGCGGGGTAGTACGTTTGCGGTGTAGGCTCGCATGAGGACAACACTGCCGAGAAGCACATAGGAGCTGGAGTAAGCGGCCGTCTCTCCATCAACACTTTCTCTTCTTGAGCGGTTCAATCACTCACCAGTACTGCTCTGAGGAAGAACAAGGGAGGCGAGATCCAGGAAATCAGCACGCGCGTTTGATAGGCTGGCCTGGAGGGAGCGTACCTGTTGATAGAACGACGACATGCCCTCCCACGCCGAGTGGAAGTGGTGATTAGAGTGGTACACCGCAGCCATGTTGTATTTGGAGCAGCTGTAGTGCCGTCCAGCGCGAATGTGGGCAAACAGGCGGGGATGATACGAAGCGAACGGGAGGAGAAACAGGGTGCGGACGCGGGACGCCAGCCAGACCTCTCTCGAGCCCCCGGTTTTTCGAAGTTGCACACACGGCCACGAGCCGGGCGTTAAAAACGGGCCCTTCTGCGCCCAACTGATCAGCCCGAAACCGGAAGGGACGCTGGCCGTGAGCTCGCGTGGCGGGCGGTGCGCAGGGCCGTCCGAAGGCCAGCGATGATCAGGAACGGCGCGGGAAAATCCAAAGACATCCCGTGCGTGGGAGCTGTGAAGGGGTTTCACAATTGTTTAAAGCCTTCGGGAGCCACACGAAAAGCACTTTGTCCATTCCGCTCCGCCGTGATTCTGGACAGCAATCCCAAACCTCCATTCGCGCGGGAGTCTTCTCGCCAAACGGCTGTCCATGCCCCCCTGCACAACCCAACACCAAGCCTCTTTTACCTCTTTCGTGGCACACCATCACAAGTCTCTCCTTTTCTGTTCCACGCTTGCCAAGCTCGCACTCTGCAAAATTAAAAGCGCGTGCGCCTTCGTGTCGTTGCCTAAAAAAAAGGCGCCGCGCTCCGCCTCTCGAGGCGGCCGCTAAAATCGCACTGCCTCCCAGCTACGACGCGTAGTGCCACATAGGTGTCGTTAGAAGTAAAAGGTCACTCAATTTGCACCCTTCCTACCCCTGTGTGTGACACGAAAGCGTCGGCGGGTTTCCGTCTCGTCAACAAGCTGGCGGGTACCCGCTCTAGACTTGTGCCATCAGAGGGCAATAGAAACGCAAAACCTTCGCACCAGTTGAATACCGCAGAGCATTCCTCTTCTGTCTATTCAGCATGAATTCCCCAGAACTGTATTCCTTTTATGCCATCGCTGAACAACAATCCTGGTCGAGGGAGGCTTCCCTTATCGCTGGTCCCACGAAGCTGTGTGAGCGCGTCGCGCGGGGGCGCACGCCTCCGAGGTCTCATCCCGTCGGCCACCCAACCACATTCCTCACCGCCTCACTTCCTACGACCCAGGCTACGTAGTCCTCCTTCCGACAGCGACCGAAGGCGCCGCCACGAAGGAAACGCCGTACAGTAGTGAACTCTCTGCTGTACAAGAGCAGTCGTGTAGCGTAAGTTGCGCTTCGTGCGAGTTCTCCCACGACGAGAGAAAGAGGAAATTACCACGTACGTCTCAATCCGTGTGCTCCCGCTCCCGTCTCTGAGTCGCGCTTCGGGAGTTCTCCGCTGTGAGACACGCGCCGGGGCGTGGTCCTGCCCTGCTCCTGTGAATGCGATGAGAGATCTGCAGGGGCCGGCATGGGGTCCACACGTCTCGAATTTACGCATTTACCGCAAGCTCCCTCCCGGTTGTTTCTCGTTGTCTGAGGAGCTGGGTTCTCACACGACCTGCTCTTCGTCGCGTTTTTCTCACGCACGCTGCCCGGGAAATGTATCACTGCGTTCGGAGACAAGGTGCTCGTGAAACAGGTGTCTGAGCCAGCGGAGTTGTCAGCAAAAGCAAAACGTTATCTCTATCACAAGCTCAAGCCAAGCTCTTTTTGGACTCTCGTACACCACCTTACTGCCGAAGCGCCCAGCCGAGGCGGCTTGTGTCTACGGGGCCCGGCGGACGTGGCTTATCGCCAGCGGAGCAACAGCGGCCGTCAGGCTGCCTGACCCAGTCATGGTTGTGCACGTCTGAGTGCTGTTTAGTAGCGGTGGAGACTACACCACCTTCCTCTCCCGCTTTTGGCAGCTCAACAACATTCCAAGGCCACGAACACCCTCTCAAGCGTCTTATCTTCTTCTTCGCGCAGCTGTCATGTACCGAAGCAGCCATATCTCGCGCCCAGGCCTTCAGCCCACCTTCAAGGCCCTTCATGCTTCGAGAGAACTTGTACGCTCGGCTTTCTGGGGTAGTTGCTGGATGAAAGGGTCAGAGAAGTGAGACGAGACGGTGAGACTTGCTGGAAAGCGTAGAACGCGCCGCGCTGTCGTTCCCGTTTCTCATGATGTGAGACTTGGAGTCTTATCAGTGGCCTCAGCAGTTTAATGCACAGAGAAACTCTCGCGAAGAACGAGGGAACGGTGCCCACACCTGCTGTCCTCGCTCTGGTAGAAGCTCGCACGTGGTCTCCCACCTTCTCCACTCTCATGCACGACCCACAATCGTCAAGAGAAGCTTTCGAAGCAACTTAGGATTAGTTCATTTCTCACCGCATCACATCCTACCCACGCTCTCACCACAAATTCACACTCAGGAGGGGAAGATCTATAAAACTACGGTGCCCAGAGAGAGAAGAAAAGGGAAAATCGTCCGAAGGAAAACTATGTACAAGTCTGTAGGTGGGACAAGACTCAGAGGGTAGGGAAATGAACAAAGTGGCGTGTAGAACAAAGTGACGTGTGTATAAACAAGCGGCGCAAGCGATATTTTTTGTAGGAATGACGGACTATGTCATGGAGAGGGGAGACGAAGGGAAGGGAAGGCGGCAGTGACAGTCGGACGTCGAAAAGGTGACAAAGAAGATGAAGGAATAATGTAAAGTGTTCGTCCGTCCGCCAACCCCAGCCCTCCTTTCACCATCTCACCACCTCACCCTCCCTCGATCCCCTCAACCTCCAACCCTCTCTACTGATGCCCACCCAACCCCGGCAATCCCAACGCCCCTACCCCATCATCCCCCGCCATCCCAACGCCGATATTGACATTCCACTGCGCGCCCTCCAACCCGGGAATCTGGCCAATACTCTGCTGAACCGCGTGCTGGGTCTGCTGGTCCTGCTGCTGGGCCTGAGCCGCGGCGGTGGAAGCGGGCGCAGGTTGGACTTTGGGTTTTCCGGTTTCCTTGTCGTAATGGTGTACGGCGATGCAGTGCCTTGCGCAGTCGTGGCGGCGGGAGAAGGCTTTCGGGCATTCGGGGCAGTTGACTGAAAGAGGAGGGGTCAGTGAAAAAGAGATGAAGGGAGGTGAAAGGAGACAAACAGTCGCGAACACCGAGGTGAGACTTGATGTGGGATTGAAGGTTGAAGTTGCGAGCGAAGGCGCGGCCGCATGACGCGTGAGGGCAGACCTGTGTGGGTGGTAAACAAACAAACGCGGTCGTCAGCTTCTCGCGCCCTTCCTCCTTGCCTGCGCGCCCTCAAATGCAAAAACAGAGAGAAACAGCAACTCACAAACTTCTTGACAGGAGGAGCCTTGCCAGTCCCACCGTTTGCGACATTCAGGTCGCCGCCGTCAACCTTCTTCTTCTTGCCCTTCTTGTCGTCGTCTCCTCCAACCCCGGCCTGCACGCCCTGCACCAACTGCCTATGCACCTCCTCATCCTCGTAGTCGTTCTCTCTGCCCTCATCCCAGCTCCTCTCCCTCTTCTGACCGACCTCGACTGGCGTGCCGTACCCCGTGGACCATCCCCTCGAATCCACGTCGTACCCGCCGTAGTTGGGCGTCGCGTGCCCTGAACCTGGTCCTCCCCCCTGACCATGGTATGCCGGAGAGCGGTACTGGGACGACGGCGACTGAGGCTGGGAGAGGGGTGGGAGGTGCGAGGCGTAGGCGCGCGAGGGCTGGGACGGGGGAGGGTAAAAGGATCCTGGCGGGGGCGTTGGGCGCGAGCCAGGAGGAGGGTACGAGGCGTGGGAGGGGAGCTGGTAGCCATACGAGGTGGCGCTCGAGTAGGATGGAGCGGTGCCGGCGCCGAGGGTCTGTTGTCGATGTTGTTTTCGGTGAGTTGCAGCCGAGACCAGTCGAGTGCGGATGGAAGGAACAAGGGAGCGAAGACGTACATAAGGGTAGTGGTGCTCCAACGGCTGGGCGTGAGTCTGCTGCTGCTGCTGCTGGCCCTCGTTCTTGACCTCGCGCTCGACGTCGTCCTCCTTGACGGCGGGAGTGCCGTCGGGCCCTGGGAGGAACGCGTTCGCGGCGACGCCCCCGACGGCGGACACGGCGTCCTGGTCTGCCGACGGCGGTGGTGGGAGTGACGGCGGCGGGATAACGTGCGAGTCTGAGTTCGGGATGGCCCAGTCCTTGAGCGAGGGGAGCTGGATCGGCGGCGGCTGGGCGTGCTGCTGGGCGGGCGGCGGTGGCTGCGACGGGGGAGGAGCGGGCGCCTCGACGGGCTCAGCGGCTTGCACGGCCGGGTCGACGGGGATGGACGATTGCGACATCCTCAGCGATGGCGACAGCGACGGCGACGGCGACGGGACGAGCGATGGACGACGGCGGGCGACGAGGGGATCACGGGAGGCTGCGTTCCGGGAACGATGGTGCGCAGTGAGGCGAGGGTTGGGGGCGTCCGACAGTGGCGACGGTCGTGCTGGCGTCGCTCGCTGGCGGTCGGGCGGGGGCACAAGTTAGTGTAACTTTTGCTGCTTCTGGCGGCAGGCGAACAGCAGCAACGGGCGGCGGCTGGGGACGAGGCGACGAGAGAAAGGGACGGAGGAGGGACAAATTCGCAGTCAGCGACCCCCGAGCCCGAATCTCGGGGTCCACCAACCCGGGATTTCTCGGGCACCGCCCACCGCGGCCCACCACACTCGGCCCACAATTCTCTTCTCTTCCTCAGACAATCACTAGTTTTCTCTACATATCTAGGCCTCCTTCTGTGCAGCATCCAATCTTACACGACTTCACCTCAGCTTCACCGAGCGCCTCTCACCCGCCTCGCGCGACCCTCAAGGCGCTCGGCTGTCTCGGCGGACAAATTACGTCGGCCACGTCGGCAGGCGGCCTCAAGGGCAATCAACCGAACGTACCTTGCGGGTCGAATCAAGGAACCACATGGAGCAGACAGCTGAAAGCATGCAACAACAGACTCGGAAGAGCACTTGCGACTCGCCTACCCTCGCAACCTGACCTTCAACACGTCTTGCTCAGCTCTTTAGAGCTTCCACGAGCGCCTCTCTCTTCGATTCCAGCTACCTTATAGCTTCTTTCCCGAATTAAGGCAAGCTGGTCCTCGTTGAGCGTCGTTAGCTCCCGTGGTCTACCGCCACGTGCTGCTCTTTGGAAGGGGGGTCTCTCATCGGGCTCGTCTCGCAGATTCTAAAGCGGCCTCCAAATGCAATGAACCCTTCTCTGCTACCTTAACGACTCTCTCATGCCCTAAATCAACCCTTTACGCCTCCGCTTCCGTCTCACGAAGCGTGTTCAACGCACTCCCCGCGCGGAACCTGTGTTGAGAAAGCAGCCAGTCAGCTGTGTCACCCTTCAGACTGGAGGAATAATCAGATAGCTCACCACCTCAGCTGACCCTCAGTGAACGTATGGCGGAGCATCACGTCGATGGTCTTCCCGTCGGGCTTGGTGACCAACAAGCTGACAGGTCGTCCCGGAGCGAGGGATTGCAGGCCTTGCAGAGTAAGCTGGTAGCCAGAGATGAGAGTTTAGTCTTTATGGTATGTGAAATCATCAAAAGCGAGCTTACGGTATCCTCAGGAGAGATCATATCGTAATCGTCCGCATCCGCGAACGTCAAAGGCAGCAGCCCTTGCTTTTTCAAGTTCTGATTGGAGCCTCGCCGAGTCAGTATGAGCCGCACGCACTCAGAACAGCAACACAAAGAAAAAGTCACGAACCATCTCATGAATCCTTGCGAGACTTTTGGCGATGATGGCGAACCCGCCCATGAAGCGCGGCGAGAGCGCGGCGACTTCTCGTGACGAGCCCTCGCCGTAATTTTCGCCAGCGACGACGGCCCATCGGACGCCTTGGTCCCTGTACGATCTATTGGCGGTCATTATTGTGTCAGCTCCAAGGTCAAAGACTAGAATAAAAAGGAAAGACCGTACGCTGCTGTTGACGGAACGGTGTCCCACTCCCCCGTCAACTGGTTCTTCACCGAGTTCGCTTTCCCCTGTTGCGGTGCGTCAGCCTTTTTCTGGCGCAGTCCGTTTTATCGAGGGACTTACGTTCTCGGAATTGATCGCTCCAATCAGCAAGTTCTCTGGAGGGTGAGGAGAAGCCACATCAGCGCTCGCCCAGCCGTTCGGCCACTTGAAAAAAGAACGCACGCGAGATGTTTTCGAGGTGACCGCGGTACTTGTACCAGGGTCCAGCTGCACTGATGTGGTCCGTTGCTAGAAGAAGTTTTTTGTTCAGCCCTGAACCCAAACTCACACGAGAGACGAGAGGCAACGCACTGCACTTCCCCTGCACCTTGATCAACACCTTCATTTCCTTCTCGTCCTTCCCATCCCACTTGTCGAACGGCTTGATGAGCTGCACCCGTTCAGAGGTCGGCGAGACTTTCAGCTCTACAGCATCACCGTTCTCTGGCGGAGCACCGTAGTACTCCAATGTCCGGACGTAGCCTTTCGAGGGGAAATCATCGCCCACTGGGGGCTGGAACTTGAATTGGGTGCCGTCGGGACGGGTGATAGAGTCGGTCATGGGGTTGAAGCCAAGAACTCCGGAGTAGGACATGGCGGTGACGAGCTGTAGTGGGTTTCTGGTTAGTGAAGTCGGAAGAGAGTGAGAGGGGGACACGTGGCTTACTTCCGGGGAGGCGACGAAGGAGTGAGTGGCGGGGTTGCCGTCCTGGCGTCCGACAAAGTTGCGGTTGAAGGATGACACAACTTTAATGATAGTTGAGATCAGCTTCGCTTCGAAAGGGATGAGTGGGAAGGGAGAACAAACTCGAGTTGGCTTGACCGCGCTTCATCTCGGGTCGCTCCCACTGACCGACACTGCAAGCAAACCGCCAGTTAGAAAAAAAAACCACCCTTGGAAATTAAAAGAAAGACAAGCTCACCAAGCACCACAAGCATTAGCCAACAGCGTCCCTCCCGCCTCCTCAGCCTGATCAAACAATCCATCGCGATCCGCCGTCGCGCGAATCTCCTCCGACCCAGGCGCAACAAACAGCTTGCTCTTCAACTCGAGGTTCGCCTCCCTTGCCTGTCGTACAATCGAAGCCGCACGAGAAAGGTCCTCGTAGGACGAGTTGGTGCAACTGCCAATGAGGGCGGCAGAGATCGTGGTGGGCCAGGATGACGTGTCGACGGCTTCTCTGAACTTGGAGATGGGGAAGGAGAGGTCGGGCGTGAAGGGACCGTTGATGTGGGGTTCGAGAGTGTCGAGATCCTTTGCAAATAGTTCGAGTTAGCGAAGTGCTTCCAGGCGTCCAGCGATGAAATGACTACTCACAATCTCAAGGAGCTGGTCGTATTCGGCGTGCTCGTCGGCTCGCAAGTCACCAAGGTAAGCCTGAAGCGCCTCAACGGTCTGAGTGCGATCTGTGAGCGAGAGGAAAGTGCCCATTGACTTGGTGTACGGGAAGATCGTGCACGTCGCGCCGACCTCGGCTCCCATGTTGCCAATGGTGGCCATGCCGGTGCTGCTGATCGACTCGACGCCGGGGCCGAAGTACTCGATGATGTTGCCGGTGCCGCCCTTGACCGTAAGAAGAGATGCTACCTTCAAGATAACGTCTAGTTGGACACTCATCAGCGGGAGGTTCGCTCTCGCGAAAAATAGTTTAGATCAGCTCACCTTTCGGGGTAGTCCAACCCTTCATCGTTCCCGTAAGCTTGACACCGATGACGTTGGGGTTCTTGAGCTCGTAGGGAAGTCCAGCCATCACATCAACCGCTTCCATTCCTCCAACTCCGATACCAAGCATACCGAGACCAGCAGCGTTGGGCGTGTGCGAGTCGCTGCCGACCATCAAGCCGCCAGGATACGCGTACTGCTCGAAGATGAGCTGGTGGAGGATTCCGGCTCCTGGCTTCCAGAACGCGATGCCGTACTAAAAGTAAACTCTACTAAGATCAGTCGCCTTTGATACAGAAATAATGAGTGAGGCTCACTTTGGCGCAAGCGCTCTCCAGAAAGTCGTAGACCTCCTTGTTGACGGAGATCGCGTCGGCCAGATCTTGAGCAGCGCCGCTTCGTGCGGTGATGAGATGATCGGTGTGAACCGATGTAGGAGTTCTCACTTTCTTCAAGCCAGCGGACATGAACTGGAGGAGCGCCATCTGCGCGTTTGCGTCTGGGATCACGAACGTCAGCACAACGTGGAGCTGGAAATTTTAAAAAATGAGGATCAAATACCATGGAGAGCAACCCTCTGATGGAAGTGGGTATAAGTGAGAAACTTTTTATAGGCCTCGTTAGCTCAAGAAAGGAAACGCACAACAGGACGCAAGCGGAGCTGCGACTGGCCCCGGATGAGCTCCTGCTCGAGCGGATCCTCGAGGTGGCCATAGAGGATCTTCTCAGACAAAGTAAGTGGACGTCCAAGACTAAAAGCAGCGTAGTAAGCGGTGGTTAGAGCACTAAAAGACGCGAATCCGCTTACCGTTTCCTCACAGTGGCGATATTCTGCGAGACCCGGGCGTACGGGATGTGCGCCCTGGCCTCCAAAGGAGCACTGAAGGCCGTTGTCGCAAACTGCCGACGCAGGAGAGAGTTTTGAGCTCTTCTGAGCATGTTTGAATGTCGTGCTGGTGGTCAGAAGAACAAACAGGCGCGCCGGCCGACTCGTGTGGACGCCGAAAAACAGCTGCGCCGGGCGTACAGGGTTTACCGCGATCAAATCAGAGCGCGGGGGTTTTCCGCCACTTCCGACGGTGCTCGACAACTCTCTCTACTTTTGTCCACATCTCTCATCATCCACCCAATGGCTCCCTTAGCTGCGACTGCGACCGGTGACCGGTCAGACAGGGTGTTCCCCGCCGGGTCGTGGGACTGCCACCACCACATCTTCGACCTCGACTTGTTCCCGCTGGCCGCAACTCGACACTTTACGCCGGCCAACGCGTCGCTTGCGGAACTCGAAGCGTTCCAGCACAAGCTCGGGATCGACCACGTAGCCCTCGCTCACGGCCTTTCGTTCGGGAGCGATATCTCGTCGCTCGAGTTTTATCTCAAGCATTTCGAGGGCACAGGGTCGGCGTACGGCGTGATTGACCTCGAAAATACTACGTTGGAAGAGTTGCAGAGGCTCGATAGTGTTGTGAGCATTGTTTTCCTTTGTCTCTAGCGTTGCGAGCACAACGCTGACCACTTTGCTTCGAAGGGCTTGCGAGGCATTCGTATCGACTTTCACCTCCACGAGTGCCAGAACGACGCCGAGGCCCAGGTCAAGTGGCTGAAGCTGTACTCGGAAAAAGTGTCACCCGTCAACTGGGGCGTCCAGATCTATTCCTCTCACCCAGAGTTTTGGCCAACGGTGCGTGGCCACGTCAGCTCCCCTTCCCTTCCTTTAGAGCCTGCTGACCAATACTTTTGGCCATCAGCTCAAACCTGTGATCCTCGACCTCCCGTGTCCAATCGTTTTCGATCACTTTGGCGGACTTCGCACCGCCAGCATGCACCGCTTCATCCACGGTCCCGACGCCGCGTTCGACGTCGCGACGCAGCCCGGACTCGAAGCCCTCGTGTCAACCCTCGCCAGCGGCAACCTTTACATCAAGCTTTCAGCACCTTACCGCTGCTCAGAGGATCCGACGTACGAGGACATGAAGCCCATCGTTCGTGCTCTCGTCGACGCGAACTCGGAGCGGGTGCTGTACGGGTCGGACTGGCCTCACACGCAGCCGTTCCATCGACGTGCGAAGGGGATGTCGAAAACCGAAACGGAGGACTTTGTGGACTTTGATGATTTCAATTGGACCAAGTTGTTGAAGTCGTGGCTGTCGGCGGAGGAGTGGGAGCTGTTGACGGTGACGAACCCGCGTAGGCTACTGAGGTACACCAGAGACGATTAAAGAAGCTAGCATTATCTGAAATTCATGCATCAAGTCTGGATTCTTGCGACGGGTCAATCCCTACGGACTGGTTCTGGTTGTATAATTAGACCTTTTGTCGTCAGCGGTTGTAGTGGGCGAGCGGAGGAAGTGCCTCATTGCTCGAGGACTTTAAAAAGTGAAATGGTCGTTTATTATATTTATTAGGCAGGTTGCTGGCATTGAATAGTGCTGATCAGAGCCAGAGTTTTACGGATGCTGCTGCTACCGCGTGACGCCGTTCCAGATTCCCCCGCGTTTCGCCCTTGTTCGGAGTGTCTATGGAAAGTCTTGTCCCTTCCCCATCTTGCCGGCTCCGACTCAGCTAGCATCTACAGCACACACTTCTACATTCTGCTTTGTTCCTCTGAAGAGACGACCGGACTTCCACCTCCGCATCAAGCTCCGAGATCTCCGCTTCGGACGATGTCGGCAACCGGCAGCGCAGGCAGCGAGAATGGAGAGGGTCCGGCAAAGAAGAGGAAGCGAGTTAGCTACAGTTGTGGACCATGTACTCAGCGTAAAGCCAAGGTAAGCTCTAGTTTGCGTGTTTTGATGTGGTGTGTCGGCGCTGATCAACCGACTGTGTGGTGGGCCATGTAAAGTGCGATCGCGACCGTCCTTGTGGTGGTTGTGTGGCAAGAAAGGTGCCCCATTTGTGCAGATACACTTTGGATGGGTGAGTGTTTGTGAAGACCCGCAGGAGGAATGCACGCTGAACCCTTGCGAAACGCAGGTACGAAGACCCCGTAGACGTAGTGAACGACGTCCGCTCGCGTCTCAGTCGAATAGAAGAGCTCCTTGAGACCTTTACCGGTCGAGGTTCGCTGCCTGGGCCTCCCGCCTTCCCCGAGCCCGCCCCTCTTCGCCCACCGCCAGTCGACAATCCTCCCGCTCCGACCGCACCGCCCCCACCGCCTGCTCCAGCCCCTCAGACGGTCCCTCGGCGGTCAGAAGGCTTCTCCTCTGGTGAGAAGTACTTTGGTGCATCAGCGTCGGCCAGCGTCGATGATGGAGGACACGTTGTCGAGCTCTTTACGTCGCGACCACCGACGACGAAGGATTCGAATCCGGGACGTCGGCTGCTTCTCGACATCGTACAGGACCTGCCTCCAAAACCCACATCAGACGCTTTGATTGATTTTTACTTCAATTCCATCAAGTAAGCCCTTCTCAACGTCGGGACCAAATCTTGTAGACTAACTCTTTGAGCTGCCAGTCTCATGCGGTACCCTCTCAACGAGACCGCCTTTCGCTCGAGCTACGACGAGTTCTGGCCTGCCATAGAACAAGAGTCGCTTCCTCCACATCTCGTCCATCGCCTCCCTCTCACCTTCATCCTCCTCGCCATTTCCTGCCTCACTGCGCCCACCCAACACCTCCCCTTCGGCAACCAGTCGAGGCCCGACGAGCTCAAGGCGAGGCAGGCCATGGCGCTCAGCCTCTACGCTGGCTCACGAAGAGCAGTGTCTTTGTCGGAAGTCACCTTTCAGGGCCGCGAGGACATCATGCTCGTCATGGCTGAGGTTCTCACAGCTCGATACCTCATCCTGATTCGACGGGCGACCGACGCGTTCGCCATTCTGGGGGCTGCGATTCACCGAGCTCAGACGATGGGAATGCACCGAGCCTCAAAGTCTACTCGCCATCGTTCCAGCGCGAGTGAAGACTTGCGTCGAAGAGTATGGAGGTGCGTGACGTGGCTGTTGGTCTTTGATGCCTCTCGCGCTGACAAATCTTATGACGCAGTTACCTTTTCCATCTAGACAGATACTGCGCCCTCTTAGTAGGCCAGCCTCTCTCGATCAACACGGACGATTGCGACGCTCCGCTTCCCGCCTTCGTCGACGAATTCTTCGCGCCTGGCGATCCCGCCGAACCAACGACCGAGTCGTTCCTCGCCTACCGCCACTCTCTTGCAACCATCATGGGTGAGATTGCGAAGGAAGCGTTTGCTGTCGGCGGCACGACCTACCCCGCCATCGTCGCTCTCGAAGGTCGTCTTCAGGCGTGGGCGCAATGTCTCCCCTCCTTTTTCTCACTCCTCCCTTACGGCACCACTCACCCAGTCGACACTACCCACCATCCCATTGTCGCTATCCACCGCTGGGTACTCGGCACCGAGTACCATTTCGCCAGAATCACGCTCCACCGGCCGTACCTTGCGCTTCCGGACCCGCACGGCGAGATGGTGTTGAGTCGAAAAGCGTGTGTCGACTCGTCACTCGACGATCTTTGGGCCAGAATATCAGCACCTCCAGCCGACATGCTGAGTACCGGAACCTATCGCGTTACACTTTCGATCGTGATTCTTGGGTTCGTGGTGTTTTGCTGTCGTTTTTGTGTTTCTTCCGCTCACCCCACTCTCTTCTGTTCTAAAGTGTCGCAATTTTACTAGAGCAGTCACCAGCAGAAGCCGAGAGGATGAAGGAGTGCTTGAAGACCTTCGTCAACACCCACAAAGGCGTCAACTCGTGGGACGAGAACACGTTGCGCGACATCGCTCAGCGCGAGCTCAAGTCCCTCAAGGCTGGAATCATGGCTGCTACTCGTGCAAGTAGCCCCATCCCTCATCTTGACACTCAGCAGGATCAGTTACCAGGTACGCTCAGAGGGTGGTGACTTTCCAGTGTGTCGTACTGACACGTGTTTGCTCTCCAGCCTCGCTTCTAGCACCCGACTTCCTCGACTCGCTGGGATCCGTCCCCTTCCCTCTCCCTTCCTCATTCGACGACACTACCTACTCTGCCCCCAGCGGCGTCACTGGACTCGAGTTCTCAAACTGGGACATTTTTGATGGGTTTTTAGAGGACATTGCGGTGGATGGGCCTGGGAGCTTTGGATACTGAGAATGTCGTGCATATCACTGAATGAACCTAGCATTTTGCCCATAACTACACAACGGCCTTGAGGCCCGCCATAACGTTCTCAAAGATGACAAACGTCACACTTCCGGAAACCTGCGAAGCGTCGGAGAAAGCGTTAGCGGCCAAACGCGTTCATGTATGACTAGACTCACAAGAAGACGCAAGACCCGAGGTGAAGAGCCTTGCCAGAAGGTCTTCACACCTTCCTTCATGATGATCTGTTGAGCGCACCGGAACGAGTTGCCAGCGCTCGATCCGGCCTGCTGCATGCGGGTTTTGACGACGCTTAGTCGACAGAGCGTCAGTAAAAAGAAACGTCAGAGTCTAGAAATTGAGAATAAGGCTCACTCAAAAGGCATTGTAGCATCTGGATCGAAGAGCTATTAGACTTGTTTTGCGACAACAGGACGGCGCGCGAATACTACTCACAGACAGTAATGATGCCAGCGGTGCCACCAATCCCCATAACGCTCAAGTTTGACAGGGAACCCCCATTGTTCCACTTGACCGCCAAGTCCCTCAAGCCCTGGTAAGAAGAGAAACGAACGGCTGAGTTGGCGGACTGCTTCATCATCTGCGAGCGGACGTTGTTTTTTTTTTGAAGGATGTGTGAGGTCAGTTTGCCGGCTTGAATGTGATAAGTGAGTTCTTTAATGACTCACGGTAGGAACAAGACCTCGGTAAAAAGCAAGGATACCCTCCGTTCGCACGATGCCAGTGATGAGATTCAGCGTTCCCACCGGCGTCGCTACCTGAACCCGTTGAGCTTCGATGATTCGAGTCCTGATGATGGGTTTGAGTAAATAGCTACCTAATCAGGAGTAGAGAACTCACTTGATAGCTTCAGAGGGGGTGACAGCGACGATGCTTTCGACGCAGCCTGCAGCAACTCCCGCTAGCATGGTTTTCGCAGGGGTGAGTTTGCCCTGAGAAACTTGTCAGCCCTTGATTCTAATGAGATGGTCAAACAGGAAAGTGAAGCACGTTGCTGTCTCTCAAAGCATCTCGCACGGTGTCGTACGTGAGAAAGCTGTTGCACACGTGTTAGCGAACAGCGGTCAAGGCGACGAATACGAAGACGCACCGAGTTCCAGCTTTCAAAGCATTTCCACAGATCACAGGAAAGCATCCACCATAGAAGCCTCGAATCCCCTTCTCCCTCAAAGTCTCCTTTACGATGTCGAGCGGCTTGTTCGGAGTGGCGGATTTGGCGGAGAGCTGAGCGCGAGTCTTGACGTACTCCGTAGGGTACGTAGTAAACGACTCTACGGAGCCAGCAGCTGCACCTGCGATAAGACTAAAGTATGCCGGAGTGGTTGAGCTCATTTTGCTGAGGCGTTGTTGGGTGGAAGGAAAGAAGCACGAACGCAGAGGAGCCCCCACCCGGACGGCGTCGGCTTTGACGGGGGTTAGTGGCTCGCCGGCGGAAAAGCTCTCGGAGAAACACGCGAGCTGGAGCTTGCTCTCCGACAACAACAACAAAAACCCTCCACGATGACATCAAAGCTCGCCGGCCTACTCAAGCAACTCAAGCCCTTTGGGGCATGCGATGTGCGTTGACTAGCTCTCGGAGCTTACGTGGCGACTAGCTGAGCAATATCCGTGCCGGTGAAGGTGGCAGACGCGTTGACGCGCCTCAAGCACCCTTACGGAGGCTTCATCGAAGGACTCGTTCTTCGCTCTCCAGACTTCCAGGCTGGCAGCACCCGAATCATGGGGCCTGCCTACACCGTCCTTTTTGAGAAGAACGAGGAGAAGGGTCGGAAGCCGCAGGTTCCGGGGCACTATGTACGTTTCTGTCGGAGGTCATGATTGAGTGATGAACTAACATCTCATCCCCTGCTCCTTTGTCTCGGCAACAACTGTAGATTGATACCGTTCCCGAGGGCTCGATTCTGTACCTCTCCGCCCCAGCGGGTCTTCCCAACGCAGTGTACGGGGGCATCATGAGCGCTCGGTGAGTGCTCCTCCTCTACTGTGGACTTAAATGCCATCGCATTGAGCTCATCGGTCTTTTTCTTTCTCCCCACAGCGCGAAGCATCTCGGAGCGGTGGGCACCATCGTGGACGGACGGATTCGGGACCTGCAGGAGCATCGCGACAAGAAGTGGCCGGTGAGTGCTCTACGACTGTTTTCAAGGATTTGCTGATCCCATTTCTTTCCAGGTCTTCTCTCGTGGTGTCGGCATTGCTGCTGGTGCCGAGTTGTGTTTCCCCTCCCAGCTTGGGGTTTCCGTCCCCGTCCAAAGCCTAGAGCAGCCGGGCGTGTTCGTCAACAATGGCGACATTCTGGTGGGAGATATTGATGGAGTGGTGGCTATTCCAGAGAAGCTGCTGGAGGACGTTGTTCGCATCCTACCAGAGCTCGCTGCAGTGGATCGTCAGTGCCTCAAGGACGTCGAAAGTGGACGACCCGTGGCCGAAACTTTCCAGGAGCGTCGAGGGAAGCTGAGATGCTGAAATGATAGCCAAGGATACCTGTCTGTTCAAATGCCGATTTTGCGATGTGAATGAGCGGGGAATGAAAAAGAAAACAACACTTACGTGGTCACCATTTGACGACGTCCACTGCTACTTTGCATGTTACTCCGCAGGTCTCTGGCCGACGGAAAAGCTCACTAGTCGGTGCCCTTCTAACATGTATCATGAAGATATATTTAGCAGCAACGGCTACCATCCACTTTCCCACTTGCCCGTGCCCCAAGCGGAACAAGCGGGTTTATCGGGTCCCCGCAAACCACCCTGCGGGGCTCTTTGCTTTATCTATGGATCCCCAGCCCTCCAAGCTTTCTTGGTTCTCCCTACACGACTCAGAAATAATGGAGCCAAGCACTGAGAAAGGCACAATCGAGCAACGCGAGTTTGGGACTCGCTTTGCGGCCGGCGACGCGATCCACCCCTCCGTCACCCTCGACACCGAAAAAGGTTCGACGGCGTACGCTTCGAGCGAGATTGGCATCACACATGTCAAGGAGACGGCAAAGGCCGAAAGAAAGCTTTTGTTCAAGCTCGATATTCTCATCCTCCCCCTTGCCGTCCTGTTATACGTCAGGTGAGCCTTGGTTTCAGTGCTCGAGTTGTCCATGTGTATCATTCGCTGACTCGTCGCGTTGCAGTGCTTACCTAGATCGAGGTATACCACAGCTTCCTCAGACAAGCCACATTTCCTTGTTTCTTACTCCTCTACTTGCGATGCCAGGAAACCTTGGAAATGCCCGTCTTCAAGGACTTCAGGGTACGTGAACCTGCTCCTCATTTTGGAAGGGCGACTTCTAGGCTAACGACGTCTTTTTCAGAAACCGTTCTCAATGGGTCAGACACGGCATACTCTATCGCTTTGTGCTGCTTCTTGTCAGTCTCGCTCAGTCTCGCCACCTTTCAGCTACAGACTTGTCACACTAACGCTGTTGCCTTTGGCCTCCGACAGCATTACGTACATCCTGCTTTCCGTTCCTGGCACCCTTCTCTCCAAGGTGAGACGCCTGGTGGTTCAAAACGCTGGGTCATCTGGTTCTAATCGCTGCGGCAGGCCATCCAACCGAGCACCGCCATCAGCGCTGGCGCGTTGATCTGGAGCATTGCGGCCACGTGCCAGGCCGCTGCGTTCCATCCTGCCGGGCTCTACGTATGCCGCTTGTAAGCCCACTGCGTTGTTGAGAGGATTGACCCATCTAAAAACTGACATTCACTCTCCTCAACAGGTTTGTCGGTGTCGGGGAATCTTTCTTTGGGCGTAAGTTCGACGTACGATCTTTCGTCGGGAAGTGCTAACATCAGTTCTTCAGAGGCGATTCCCTTGTACTTCAGCATGTGGTACACAAGGAATGAGCTTGCCAAAAGGGTTGGACTTTTCCTTTCCGCTGGAGCTCTCGCAGGAGCGTGAGTCCTTTCGTTGAACCGAAAGCGCGTGCTCTAGGACTGACCGCGCTCACGCTCTGCAGGTTCGGAGGACTCATTTCTTTTGGCGTGTCAAGCATCAAGCACAGCTCGATTGTGCAGTGGTGAGTCTAGGGTCCACACGCCCTTATCGAGTGAGAAAGCTGACGTGGTGCCCCCTCTAAGGCGCATCCTTTTCCTCGTTGAGGGATGCCCGACATTCTTGCTTGCTATCTTGGTCTATTTTTTCCTTCCCTCCCGTCCAGACACCTCCAAATACCTTAATGAGGACGAGCGCACGCTCGCACACACGCGATTGAATGCGGACACGCTTGTCGAGGGACACACCGGAATCGACTGGAGGGCGGTGAAACGCGCCATGACCGATTGGAAGTCATACGTGATTGCTGTTGCTTGTAAGTGGGTCTGCAGAGCTCTTACCAGACAGCACGTGCTGATCCCAGCACACTAGACTCCTGCTCCAACCTCGCCCTGGGTAGCGTCGGCGGGTTCTTGCCGACAATCATCAAGTGGGATCACGTTATTCTTGTCCCAAGAGACTCGTTCCTGATGCACGAAATTTTTTTCAGGGGACTTGGGTACACCAACGCCAAAAGCCAGCTGATGACGGTGCCGCCCTACGTGGTCGCACTCGTCTTCGTTGTCACGGTTACGACCATCTCTGATCGCAAGCAGACTCGCGGGTACGCTGCTTCTCCTTCCACTTTTCTCCATTGTACTAAAGTTTCTCACAGGCTTGTGACTGCCTTTGTCTTTTGCGTCGGTCTCACGGGGTGGATCATCCTCCTTGCCGTCTCGCCCGTCAAACCCTCGTCGGGCGCGCTCAAGGCCAGATACTTTGCTTGTTTCCTGATCGTTTGCGGTGGCTACTCCAACAGTCGTCAGTTCAAAGGTTTCACATCCTATCATCCTAAGCTGAATTTTGTCTTTGTAGCTATTCTCATCGCCTGGCAAAGCAACAACACAGGCTGCGAAAGCCAGCGGGCCACGTCATTGGGCCTACTCAACTCAGTCGGTACGTCCTCCTTCGGCCTCTTTGCGGGATCCTCGCTCAAGTTCACCTTTTCCAATTTTAGGGCAGTGCCTAAGTATTCTTGCGGCTTTCGTTTTCCCATCCACAGAGGCGCCGAGATACATCAAAGGTAACGCTGGCTCACATGCTCAAACGTAACGAGACCCCGAGGTTGACTCTGAACTTTTCAGGAATTGCGCTCAACATTGCTTTCCAAGTTCTCGGCTTTTGTGTGGTTGTAGGGATGTCTCTGTACTACCGATGGGAGAACCGCCGCCGCGACACGGTTGAAGGCCCAGCTCCTCCCAAAGGCACCGCATTGAATGTTCTGGAGGAGTACGACCTTGCACCTGGTAAGTCGGATTTTTTCTACCGCTTACATTCCGAGGCTGAAGTCGAGGCTTACCAGGGTTCCGCTACACTCCGTGAGCATCTCCGTGCGGCGGATGTTTCCGATCGCCCTTTATTTTTCGTTCCTTCCTATCACTTGGATTCAACATTCATGTACAAGGTCAATGACTTTTTGGTTTTGTATTCTTCTGAAACTTGTTCAGTTGATGCGCTCCCCCTGAATCGTTATTGACGTGAGAGCTTGGAAAGAGAACACGTGTAGCCTTCTCAGTCACGGCACCGAGCCGTCGTGTGGTCGAAAATAGCTCTACCGGCGGCTGTCAACAGCGCCGCTCCACCGCATGTAGCGGCCCCATCGATCTGGCACGGAGGCCCCGCAGCCGGCGGGCCAGTCGGGTGAAGCGGATTTGTCGCTCCCCGCGACGGGGATCGCTCCTCCACTCTCATGAGCCTCCTAGCCGGCTGACACCACCGAGGGTGAAGGTGACCAGTCTACATTAGCAATACATACTCGTCAAAATGGCCGGCGGAGGTATGGGATCGCTGCTGAACAAGGAGGCGCTCAAAACGACACCGCCCGAAGCTCTCAACTGGTATCGTAAGCCCGAGTTCTTCAGCACAAAGTCATTGCTGAGCCTGTAGTATACAGTGTATTTCTGCTCTTGGATCATCTGCACCAGTGGTGGGCTTCATGGCTACAACTCGTCGAACATCAGTGGGATCCTTGCGGTGCGTCTGTCTTTTCCTCGGGGGCGGCGAGCAGTCTTCTAAAGATCCTCGTGGATTGATTCAGATGGCCGATTTCAAGAAATCTTTTGATTTGGGAAAGTACACATCAACAGAGAAGGCCAACATCACGGGCTGGGTCACGTCGTAAGCCTGGCTTTTACTGTCTCCGTGCCCCGAACGCCGTTCATAGACCTTCACAACCCGTAGCGTAATCGTGTTGGGAGGAGTCGTTGGGGCGCTAATCTCGGCTCCCTTCAATGATCGTTTGGGGAGGAAGTGGACACTTTTCCTGACCGCCGTCATTTAGTAAGCGAACGCACAAGAGCATTGCGAGAGGAACGCACTGACAGCTTGACCTCACAGCCTCGTCGGATGCGTGATCCAGATCGCTACAACGTCAAGCATCAACCAAGTGATTGGAGCTCGGGCCGTGGAAGGCTTTGCATCTGGTATCGCTACCGTCACTGGTCCGTCGTCTCAGCCACCATCATCCACGTTCTGCTTGCTGACGTGTGCTTTCTCGCAGGGACCATGTACATTGCTGAGATCGCGCCCAAGGCTATCCGTGGCCTGGTCGGTGCCTTCTTTGTGAGTTGAAGCATTGCCTCCGATATAGTAGACAGGAACGCTAACCTTCGCCCTATCAGTCCACCAATATTATGCTGGGTGTTGCTCTCGGCTACTGGTGAGACTCGATTCCCTCAAACGTCTACAAAACTTCCCAGCTGATCGAACTGCAACTCCTAGGGGGAACTATGGCTCAATCTTGGTGGGACCCCTATTCGAACAACAAGCATAACGCGCCACTGACAGGTTGCCATGAATTTATAGAACATCTCCGCCACCTCGCATTGGCAATGGCGCACGCCCCTGCTCATCCAGATGATCCCCGGAATCATTATACTTCTTGCTGGACCTTTTATTGTGGAATCGCCTCGCTTTCTAGCGATGAGAGGAAAGACGGAGACGGCGCATCGCGAGCTGGCGAAGCTGCGACGACTTCCGCTGGACCACCGTAAGTCCAGCCTGATGAGTGCCTCTCCGGCTATAACTCTCACTGAAACTCTGACCACCGCAGCTTTCGTCATGCACGAGTATACCGACATCATTGCCGCCGTCGAAAACGACAAGAACAAATCGATCTCGTGGTTGGGGCTGATGCAAGAGCTTTGGAGCGATCGGACGCTCATGCGCCGATTCATCATCGTCATGGCCGTTCAAGTGGGGTTCAATTTTTCCGGCGGCAACTCGATTACGTACTACCAAACCACCATACTTTCGAGTATCGGCGTCACAGGCGACGATGGTTACCTGTTCTCCGTGCGTACCCCTCTTTCCCTCGTCAAACCGCTCGATTTCTCAACCCTCTTTCCACAGGGAATCTACGGGTTGATGAAAGTACTTGCTGTTTTTATCTACGCACTGTTCTGTGCTGAGCGGTGTGAGCATTTTTCGCACCTCTCCTGCTCAGGGAAAATCTGCTGACACGTCAGACCTCGAATCCACCGCGCTGTCCCAGTCGGTCGCCGGAACATGCTCATGATCGGAGCCGTTATCAATATTATATGCGTCACATACGTCGCGATCTATCGTGAGCTTTAAAGTTGAGCGTTCAAAAGATGCAGAGCTAACTTGTTGCTTTGCTGCAGTCGGAGCACTTCTCGACAACAAGAACGCCGGATGGGCCGCAGTCGCCAGTCTGTGTCTTTTTGCCATTGGATACGGAATCGGCTATGCTCCCATTGCTTTTGGGCTCAACGGCGAGCTTTTCCCCAATCACCTTCGCGCCAAAGTGAGTGTGCTCATCTTGCGACGACCATCGACCGCGGCTGAGTTGACGTGTCGTACTTCAAAGATCATGAGCCTCTGCATTGCCGTTCAATACCTCATCAACTTCCTTCTCGTCCGGTTCTTCACCAACATCGTGAGTCCTGGCCAGGGTGCTTCGCTTCGCTCCCCACGGACTGACGAGTTCGAGCAAAGGTGGAATCGATCGGATCCGACGGCCCCTTCATCATTTTCGCCATCGTCTCAACGGTCCTCGTCCTCTACATCTTCTTTGCTCTTCCCGAGACCAAAGGCATAGGTGAGCAGCTCTTTCCACGTCCCTGTAGGCACAAGTCTCATCATTGTGCCACAGCGATCGAGCACATGGCTACGTTATTCTCGCGGCACTGGTTCATGAACGGGATAAAGTCTAAAGAGTTGATTGAGGAGGCGCATACGGAGGACGCAAAAGAGATGAAGACGTTTGATCCGGCCAAAGCTGGGTCTGGCGGAGTGGAGCATGTAGAAGGAGGAGACGTCGCCGGGACAAGCGAGGCGCCAGTGCGGCCATTGACAAGTAGAGTATAGGTAAAATAGATGTTGATCACTTATGACGTGTAGTCCGTGAATGCACATAGACAGAACTTCCACAAGACTCGTTTGAGCAGAATTGCTTTTCTGCCGTCCGACATGCCTACTAGCTTTTTCAAGGCCCAAACACACCTGCCCTATTCCAAAGGGTCGTCCAGTGCCTCAACACAATGGGAGGACAATACGAATGCGCTTTGCCAAGGTGAAACTATGCGAGGACGAATTTTGTAGACCACGTGGCGGGGCTGGGCAACTGTCCATGCCGTGAAAGCCGTTGTTGCCTGCCCATCATGGGATCGATTAGAAGGCGAGCCAAGATTTGTTCTTCTTCGCGCCGCTTCTCAGCGCCTGTTACCGACGGTCGAGATCCACCCTTTGCCACACGGGTGTAGCGGAAATGTCGGGTTTGGCGACGCCCCGCCCTGGGCCCCGCGCTCCTTCTCCTCTTTTTCCACAGATTCCTCTTTCAGTTCTCTTCAATCACATCTCCCACCACTTGTCTTTCCTTCCTTCAACCCGCACATACATATATCAGAATGGCTGGCGGATCCATGGCCGCTCTGGTGAACAAGGAGGCGTTGAAGTCGACGCCCTCCGCCGTTCTCAACTGGTACCTCTTCTTTTGCGCGTGGATCATCACCACGTCGGGCGGACTACACGGATACAATTCTTCCAACATCTCTGGTATCCTTGCCGCAAGTTCCAACCTCGCTCTTCTTCCCTGCCGCGTGACTGACGCCTTTTTTGTTGCTCGCAGATGGCGGACTTCAAAAAGTCGTTTCACCTTGCAAGTTACTCTAAGGCTGAGCTGGCCAACATCCAGGGCTGGGTCACCTCGTCAGTCTGGAACAGTAGCTACCAACAATTGTTTTGCTGACCTCTGAACGCGCCATAGGGTCATTGTGTTGGGAGGCGTAATCGGTGCCCTCGTGTCTTCGCCATTCAACGACTACTTGGGAAGGAAAAAGACGCTCATCCTTACCGCCGTCCTTTAGTAAGCTCTGAAAGGTTTTACAAAGCAGCACAATACTAACAGGCCTTTACCCATAGCCTTGTCGGTTGCGTGATTCAGATTCAGACCGACCACAACATCAACCAGGTCATTGGCGCCCGAGCTCTTGAAGGCTTCGCGGGCGGCATTTCCACCGTGACCGGTAAGTACAGTATATCCAAGTAGTGTTCTGTAGCTCATTTTCAAACTGCACAGGATCCATGTATGTCGCTGAGATCGCCCCCAAGGCCGTGCGTGGTTTGTTGGGCGCATTCTTCTCGACCAACATCATGCTCGGTGTGGCATTGGGCTACTGGTAAGCCTATCGTCGTCCCTATTGATCCAGCCGAAGCGCACTAACGCTGTTCACCTCAGGGGAAACTATGGTGCCATCCTTGTGAGAAGATTGCTCTCGTGCGCACGTTCGAGGCTGACGTGTTCCACATGCACCACCAGAACATCTCCGCCACCTCGCACTGGCAATGGCGCACGCCCCTTCTCATTCAGATGATCCCAGGAATCATGATCCTGATCGCTGGACCTTTCATCATCGAGTCGCCTCGTTTCCTTGTCATGAGGGGCAAGCCCGACGTCGCCCATCGCGAGCTGTCCAAGCTTCGTCGCCTGCCGATGGACCACCGTGAGTCGCTACTCCTCCTCCAGAAGTACCTCTCAGCTAACCGTCCCCATATCAGCTTTCGTTATGCACGAATACACCGACATCACCGCCGCAATCGAGGCTGACAAGGGCAAGTCTGTCTCGTGGATCGGCCTCTACAAGGAGCTCCGCGACGACGCGACCCTCATGCGCCGCTTCCTCGTCGTCATGATTGTTCAAATTGGGTTCAATTTTTCTGGAGGGAACAGGTTCGCGGTCGTCATCGCCGTTCAGCTCGATTTTGATTTCTGAAAAAAAAAAATCCACAGCATCACGTACTACCAAACCAACATCCTCACATCGATCGGCGTGACCGGTCACAGCGGCTATCTCTTCTCGGTAAGTCCTTTTTACTCTGAGAGGTGTCAGCTCAGCCCACTGACGACGGACGTCTTGCCAGGGTATCTACGGCCTCATGAAAGTGCTTTCAGTCTTTATTTACGCTTTGTTCTGCGCCGATCGCTGTAAGTGACCCGACTGACATGACAGCACCAATCCTTCTAACATCCCTACTCGCGTCGTCTCGCAGTCGGCCGTCGCAAGATGATTCTGATCGGAGGAGTGATCAACATCGTCTGTGTTGCTTGGGTTGCGATTTACCGTAGGTCCTATTCTGTCTCGTGTGTTTCTTTGTTTGACGCTGACTACGAACGTCCCTCCAGTCGGTGCCCTCACTTCGAACAAGAGCGCAGGCTGGGCCGCCGTCGCCGCTTTGTGCCTTTTCGCCATTGGCTACGGAATCGGTTGGGCCCCAGTCGCGTTTGGACTGAACGGGGAGCTGTTTCCCAACCACCTTCGTGCCAAGGTGCGCTTTTTTCTTTCTTCGTCTTCCCCCGAACGGGGCCTGACGAACGTCGCGGCTCACAGATCATGAGTCTTACGATGACGCTCCAATACCTCATCAACTTCCTTCTCGTTCGCTTCTTTACCAACATGGTGAGGGGTTTCTTTTCTACATTAAACTCGACACCAGCTGACGTTTCGAGCTCCATCAGGTCAACTCGATCGGACCTAAGGGGCCGTTCATCATTTTCTCCGTCGTGTCGACCGCAATCGTCATCTACCTCTTCTTTGCGCTTCCGGAGACTAAGGGAATTGGTGAGCACTCTTCCCCACTTCCTCCCTCGCTACCTACTGCTAACTTCAAATCACTTCACCTTCCTCAGCCATCGAACACATGACGACCCTCTTCTCGCGTTCTTGGTTCGTCAACGGCATCAAGTCGCAGGACCTCTCCGCCGAGGCCAACTCAGCCGAAGACAAAGCCGTCGAGACGTTCGCCGAGCCCGCCAAAGTGTCTCCAACTGATGCGACGCACTTGGAGCGTAGCGGGTCGAGTGTGGGCAGTGCTAGCAAGGTCTGAGGGTTTGAAGTTTGTAGGCCCGAGCTGTATCAGGGGAAATCGGAAATGCCACACTATTTTATCAACAACTAGAAGAAGTAGCAGCATCTACATCTCTCTGCGCCAACAGACACAAGTCCACATTTTCTCGGCGACGCCAGTGCTCACGCTGACGTGGCCCTGCTCGCTCAACCAAACATGCTGTTCCTCCACTCATCATCGTTTCCACCCTATATAGAAAGAGCCGTCGTCAGCTATAAATGTCAATGTGTACTTTGCATCGAGATGGGATAAACGCACCGGCGGCAGCATCTCATCGAAATCTGGCTCCCTCCCTCCCGGTCCTCCTACGCCTCCCTGCGCTCCACCCTGTCCCTGCGAACCTCTCCCTCCTTGTCCTTGTCCCTGTCCAGGCGTGAAGCTCCCGATCCCAGCACCACCTCCAAATCCACCGATCCCAACGCCGCCGGGCTGCGGAGGTCCATTCTGCGTGTGGCATCGTCAGTCTGGCGAGTGGCGCAAGAAGGAAGAAGAAAGAACGCACACCAGCCGGACCGACAGGATCAAACCTCGCTCCTGGAGGTACAGCACCTCTTGGAAGGTATCCATCGCCGCCCCACACCCTCTCACCTCCTCCCAGACCTCCGTCGTTCCCAAATCTCTCCCTAAACAACGGGTGGTCCGGACCCATGTACATCCCTCCGCCTCCTCCCATCCCTCCGCCAATCCCACCAAACGACGGACCGTCACTCCCCGGGAACCCAGGGAAGCGAGGCTGGGCTCCACCGAGCGGATCGAGGTCGGAGCGACCGATATTGAATGGGTCCGCGAAGGCGCCACGCCCTCCTCCTCCTCCTCGCCCTCCTGTTCCCGGGAGAGGACCGATCCCGACTCCTCCGCCACCTGCTCCACCACCATAAGGACCGAGTGGGCCTCCAGAGTCGGGGTAGTAACCAGGCCGAGCTCCCATTCCTCCTCCTCGAGCTCCACTTCCGCTTCCGCTTGCGCCACTCCTACTGCCGCTCCCAGTCGCAGTGCTGTCGGAGAGTTCCTCGTAGCCCGGTTTGACGAGTCCCGGTACGAGCTTCTGGATGATGTTGATGCGGTAGAGGGTGATGAGGTCGGTGAGGCGAGCAGGGGAAGCGAAGAGAGTCGTGAGAGAGGCGGAGGTGTCCGAAGACGTGTCGGAGGGGCGGCTGAACGGGAAGGACGAGGCAGAAAGGTAGTCGGTCAGAAGAAAGTCGAATGATAGTGACTTGTGGTCCTGTTAGTGCGAGAAACAGCGCAGAGCGAAGGAGCAGCAGGCTCAGAGTCAGCATCTCCCCCCACATCTTCGCTGACGCGTCTCACCCAAAATGCTTCGACATACCTGGACAGCAACAGCCGACACGACGGCCCTCCCACCGAGCTCCTGCACGCTCACGTCAAACTCCAACGCCGACTGTTCGTGGCGGTACTTGAACCTCGGCGAGCCGTTGTTCGTCCATCCCTGCGGCAGCGCGTTCTTCGTCTCCGGCGAGTCAGACTCGGACGACGACGACGGCGGTGACGGCGAGACGAGTCGGAAGCCGAGTGAGGTGTGGATCGAGTGGACCAGGAGTGCGACGGCCTCGATGGGCGCGTTGAGCGCTGGCGAGGACGACGACGACGGGAGGAGCTGGAGCGCGAGTGGGGAGAGTGCCGACGGCGTCAGGAGTGACACTGTAGTTGATGCGGCGGGTCAGCCAAAGTCGTGTAAAACGTGAGCGCAAAAGTTGATGCACTTTTTGAATAGCTTTCTGTTGTCCAGCAGCAACGAGGCGACAAGCTCAAGGGACGAGGAGGGTTGCGCGGCCTCAGCATGTGGAGGAAGTCGACTCGAAAGCCACGGACTTTTTGACTTCAGATGTTTTCTCGGACAACTTCTGTCTGCAACTGAACGCTTGATGGATGAACTGGTGAGCGTAATTTCTGGAAGCACGAAGATCCTCACTCCCTGAACGTGAAAGCTCCGAAGGCCACGTATGCTCTGCGACTTGCGTTTCGTCTGCCATGTTTACTGGTCAGAGCTTCGCGTCAATTCCAGGTGATGCCCACAGCAGCCGATGTTTCATACTTTATCGTCAGTACGAACTTCAGCAGTCCACCTCTCGCCCTCAACGCCGACAACCACACGACTGGACACGAGTGGCCAGCGAGACTTGCATCGGGCACAGGAAGCACGGCTCTGACGAACAAGCCGTCTACTTGTATGAGCTTCCAGGCCTTCACAGTCGCTGTTCACGATAACGAAGACGCTGACGTGGCAGCCTATACATAGCGAAAAAAGGCGGTGAATTCTCCTGTCGGACCTGTGGCCGAACCCCGACAAGCGGACGTCCCTTTCTTCTGCTCCTCACTCTACCTCTCTCTTCCTACTACATCGTCCTAGCCATCTTCATCTTCAAGATTGATCATGTCAGTCGTGCACATTGGTGAGTCGTGAATGCTTCCGGCCCTTTCATACAAAAGCTGCAGCACCGCCTCGTGTGAACTGGAGCTCTCCTTCGCTAACCGGCGTCTCTTCTCGTTCGCGCTCGTTCAGTCCTGTTCAAGCCTAAGCCCACTGCCACAGCGGCGCAACTTCAGTCCTTCATGGACTTGGCAAAGGTGAGGGACCCACGCTCTACGTTTCCTTGCTTCGCGCGGTGCGCTGATCCTCCCGGGTACCGAACACCATCGACAGTCGATGGTCGGACACATTCCAGGCCTCGTCAGCGTCAGGGCGGGAATGAACTTCCCGTCTACGTCCCCTAAGTCTAAGGGCTACGAGCTGGGAGTGCTCGCAATCCTCGAGAAGAAAGGCGATCTCCCGGGTTACGCCGCGCACCCGAAGCACCTGTCCGTGGTAATTATGAGTTGTTGAAGAATGGCCAAACTGACACCTGAGTGGGGGCAGTGAGCTCCTTGAGTTTAGGAAGTCGTTCATTGAGGGTGGGACTAACTTCTGGTGTGGGCTGAAAAGCTCGAAGAAACACTGACGGCTTGTCTGAGTGATGCAGATGCGCTCCCCTTCGACTTTGAGGACTGAAGTCAAATCATGGCTGCCGTTCCGTGGAAGTGTTTTTGATCTCAATCAGGGACCCTTATAAAACCTCTTGTAAGGCGTAAGAGTGTGCTACATGAAGATGCTTGAGCCCGAAAGCCAAACCCGCTCTTCTTTGTCGTGCCGTACTTAGACTCAGGGATAGAAAAGGAGCTTGGGTGTGCATCATTTACAATCGAGAAAAACTTATATCTACATCCTAGACGGTTAAGTATCTCCGCCGTTGCGACAATATCCCTCTGACGGAACGCAGACAGCCGTCTACGCTTCAGGTGGCAGTATACGAGACCTAATGGGCAAGGCGAGGTCAGCCACGTAGTATGACTCGGTTCTCGTTACTCTACCAGCTAGGATCCTCAGCAGAACCAACCTTCTCGCTCTTCCCGAACCCAAGACGAACTACGACCACGAGACGTGGCGTCAGCTCCCGCTGTCTCATCACGGCGCCGTTGCCGCCAGGAAGGAGGAAGAAGCGAAAAACGCACGATGCATACCAGCCCTATGGAGGTAGAGGGCTCCTGGAATGAGAGTATAGCGGTGATCCGCCTTTGCTACGTGGAATGGCATCCTTTCTTGTCTGTAGGGCTGGACGTATGGGGCGTGGGCTGGGATGACGTGTGCTGGGCCGTGTGGATCGAGTTACGGGGAAGGACCAGCTGAGTGTTGTAGTGATAGAAGTATGATAGAAATGGTAAGAAGGAGAAAGAGAGACCTCGCCAAGGAACCAACCATGACCAAAGCATCGGTCCTAGCGCGTCACTTCCGTCGACGCGTCGACGAGACTATCACCAAGTCCGCGGACGTGCCTAATCACTGACACGTGGTGACCTTCTGCCTTGATAGCGCTTCATTAGCTGAGTCTCAAGTCCATGAAGCGAGCTATGGACGGGGGTCGTCGAAAGGTCGAACGCTCGGCACTGGGAACAACCGCGGAGCAGATCACGCTCGAAAGGCTCAGTAATGCATAGATGACTCTGAGACTATCTGAGAATGTCGAGACTAGCTATTTGTAACGATCCATTCCATCTCTTACAACCTGATTGCCCGTTCTCACCGCAAAGCGCGTATCTACACCCCGGTTACCTCCATCGTCGTCGTATCTCTTTTTCTGAAGTCGAGATGCTCATGAAGGAGCCCATTGAAGCTAATCAAGAGCAACACTAGCGTCAGTACACTCCCTCACCCAGCACCTGACCTTTCCCTCGCGCATTCCAACCATCGTACTAATCCCTTCCACCCGTCTTACAAAGCAACAAAGACGTACCCTTTCGTCTTTACCGAAGCCGACTCGGACTGATGATTCGAGGGTCAGCAAAAGGATGTCTAGCGTCGAAAAAGCGGAAGTAAACAAACAGTGCCGGCCATAGCGGTGGACGTAGAGCACGTAAGGAATGATGGTGTACCGATGGCTCCGGTGCGAGTACGTGAACGGCATCGTCCAAGTTCTGGTGTCTTCAGGTGAGGTTCAGGGTGTTGAGGATTGGGGGAAAGTAGTGGTAGAAACGAGAGAGGCGTCCACCCACGGCGGGAGGAAATGTGGAACCTCCCGGCCGCCAAGCCACACCGTGGGTCCGGCGATCCTGATTCGGGGCCTCCGCGCGTACGGTACAATGGAACAGCACGTGCCCAAGTCGATGCCTCGAGATAGTTCACGATAGGAACAGGAGTTTACGTAAGAAAGACTGGTGGGAGCCTCATGTCAGACTTTAGGGAAAACCAGAGAGGGTACAGAGGACCGTCACGGACGGCCAATCGGGAGTCCGAGCGAAGAGGGTGACGTGGCTTGATTGTGGGAGCTTTTCGCGGCATGCAGCGCCATGGGAGGAGGAGGTGTCCTACAAATGTGTCAGAAAAAAGTACCATAACTTCACAGAACCGGTTTTGGCGCGTTCAGGGCGCTCTGCTTTAGCGGGAAGACAGCTTTAAAGGAGAAATGCCGCGTTCCCAGCGAACAGCGCCAGAGGTCACGCATATGTATTACCAAAACTCGAATAAATAAAACCACATCGTGGTCTCCAAGTGGACAGCTCAGTCAAGCGCCACCAAGCACTTTCCGTCCATGAGAACCGTTCCCGGCATGCAGGCACCTGAGTAGATTGGACATGATCAGCAGCTGATGAGAAGTGAGCAGCAATAAAAAGCCTCACCAATCACACAAACTCCCTCGGAACACTCGACATCCGAGACGAAAGGGAGGGCACTGCAGTCGACTCCGCCGGTCTAAACGCCCACGTGTCAGCTTGTTCCTCCCTCGAGAGTGTGAGCAGAAGGAAACTTACGGCAAGGCTACAGCCGCCACAGCTTTCCAAGGAGCTGTTGGTGTCGACACACTCGTACCCGCCTCCGTTGAGAGGGCAGGCAGTCGTCCCATCACGGCGGCAGTGACGACGAGCGAAGGTGTCGTCGAGCGCGAGCTGAGCACGACGGCGAGCACGGGCGCGATCTGCCGCCGCTCCTGAAGCACCCAAGACACAAGCCGTTCCACCAACAGACAAAGTGTAGCTGAGTCAAGGACAGGTGAGCTCATATTCAGCCTCAACCCAAAGCTAAAGAGCGGGGGCTCACCCGAAGTTGCAGGTAAGAACGCAGCGCGAGGAGGTTCCCGAAAAGTTGTTGCCGGAGGACGGCTCGTAAACGCTGTCCGGATCATCGGCGTAATACTGGCCATTGGTTTGAATGCAAGTGGTAACACCGTTGGGGCTTGTAGGGCAGGGAGTGTAGACCTGGAACCCGTGGTCCACCCGACAATCTTCTGTCAGTAGAGCAACCTAGTCTGAAACCAGGGAAGACAGCTCACAAAGTCATTGGCGTCGTACGTGCCACAGGCACAATCGTAGTCGCCGTACCCAACGGTAGTACCAACAGGCGACTCAGTGTCAGGGCATTGAGCCTACAATAACATTGCAACAAGCGGCTCCATTCCGTCAGATAAATTCTCCAAAGATGGGGACAAAAAATGCTCACATAGGTCGTGACGTAGACTTTGTGGACTGCTTCCTGGCAAACCTCAGTGGTGCAAGGGTCACACGCCGCCGACACGGCCGTGAAGTCGTCTCCTTCACTAGTAACAGTGCACGCCGTGGGACACGTAGTGTAGCTTGACGAGGCAGCGACGGTTGACGCCTGAGGAGATCATGTCAGCTCAAGGGAAGAGCTGTGTGAGATAGAAGGTCGGGTATCACTCACATCCGTGCAGTCACAGCTGTAGGACGACGTCGACGACATGGAGTAGGCAGCGAGCACAGCACCGGCGGCGGTGCATGACGCGAGCTTGACGGTGTCGAGGCTGCTCAACGCGGACGGAGCGATTCCCATGGTGACTTTTGGTGATGGGAAGGAGGAAAAGAAAGGAGGATGGGGCGGAAGGGGCAGACACCTGTGAGTCGGGAATGCGCCGCACCTGCGCCCTGAGGAGCCCGTCGGAGGCCTGGGCAAAGCTGCGCGGGGGAGCGCTTGTGCCTCAGGATTCAACCATCCGCCTCAAACAGGACGGCCTCCAACCATTTTCTGTTGAAGCTTTGAATGTGTTTGTGCGAGGATCTACATCTGCGAACTGTGTGACAGGTGAAGGACAGGATCAGCGACCGTTTGACGTTGTTGTCGAGCTGTCGTGTTTTCTTTGCGCTTGCTGGTCAGAGTTGGCCCTGGATGTCTGACTGCGACCGAGACCGGGAGCTTCCCAGGACAGCCACGCGTCCGGACTACGGGATAGGTTTGGCAGAACTCGTGGGCCCAGTTCGTTGTTTTTCCTTCACTCCCCGGCGTCAGTAAAAGCCGGGGACCCGAAGACAGATATCTAGGAAGCTTCATAGGTTGACAAATGTCTTCAATATCTAGTATCCTTCACAGTGCAAGGTCAGGCAAGAACGGCGCCGGCAGCGAGCGCACGCAAAACTTTCGTGCCTCGATGGAAGGGCCTCGCCTCCCCCGCATGCCACGCTCACGCGCCATGCCGCGTTCGGCGTCCCTTCCAGCAGCTTGGCGGGAGATACGAAAGCATCACAGCAGCACCAGGGTCTTGCAGAGTCTTGTAGGACAACTAACACCGGTTCGTGTGTCAGTACTCTGCGAGCCTTTACAGACCTTCGACACAGTCCGACCGGGCAGTCCGAAGGACTTGAAAAAACGCAAAAGCGCGTCGACAGAGCAGCAACAAAAGTCCAGTGTTGTCATATTGTCGCCTTCCATGTAGCATAGAAAGCTAGGGTGCATCAAAATCAAGCTGTCAAGGGTTCCGTGATGGTGCGGGGTCTTCTTCCAGAACGGGCCTTGCACCGCGCTGAGAAAGACCTCAACCCGCATGATGAAAGAAAAGGCCGTGTTGGCAACAAACACGGTAGCATGAACGCCACATTGTATTAACAGAATCACACCCTTCCAGTTTTGGGAAGGACCAAATCACTCCAGAGCCATCAAGCACTTCCCGTCCATGAGAACGGTTCCCGGCATGCAGGCGCCTAAAAATTCAGGTCGGACAAGGTCAGTGACGTGTTACAGTTCCAGGCACTGACACAGAATGCTCACCAATCACACAAACGCCCTCGGAACACTCGACATCCGAGACGAAAGGAATCGCACTGCAGTCGACGCCGCCGGTCTAAACGCGCTTACGTGTCAGCTCTCACGTCCCCCGAAAGAAGCCAGTGAAAAGGAGACTCACGGAAAGGCTGCAGCCCCCGCAGGTCTCAAGCGAGTTGTTGGTGTCGACACATTCGTATCCGCCTCCGTTGAGGGGGCAAGCGGTCGTCCCATCACGGCGACAGTGACGACGCGAGAAGGTGTCGTCCAACGAGAGTTGAGCACGACGACGGCGAGCGCGCTCGGCTGCTCCTCCAGAAGCACCCAAAACGCAGTCAGTGCCATCGATGGAGAGTGTATATCTGATGCACAAAGAGCTCAGCATACGGCTCCGAGTAATAGGTGGCAGAGCGAGGGTCTACCCGAAGTTGCACGTCAGCACGCATTGAGCATTCGTTCCTGAGTAGTTGTTATCTGGGCCGGGCGCGTAGACCCAATTGGGGTTGCCATCATACGCTCCATTCGTCTGTACGCACGTCGTAACGCCGTTCGTGCTCGTTGGGCAGGGACTGAACGTCTGGTCTCAGGAAAAGGGTGATGAGTGTTGGCCGGAGTCAATTCTGAAAGCGAGTATCTCACATAATCGACGTTGTACTCTCCACAGGAGCAGTCAAAGTCTCCGGATCCCATAACGGTTCCGAGAGCGCTGCCGGTGTCGGGACATTGAGCCTAGATACGGATGTGAGCGACGACGCCAGCAACAATCAACGAGTGCTCATTGGCACTCACATAAGTCGTGACATAAACGTTCTTGACAGCTTCTTGACATGCTTCGGTGGTGCAGGAGTCACAGGCGGCCGACACGGCCGTAAAATCGTCTCCTTCGCTCGTGACAGTGCACGCAGTGGGACACGTAGTGTAGCTCGAAGAGGCATCGACCGTTGCCGCCTAGGGACACAATGTTAAGGTAAAGGAGATATACTGTAAGCATTGAATTCGCTTTGCTCACATCCGTACAGTCACAGCGATAGGTCGACGTCGACGCCATGGAGTAGGCAGCGAGCACAGCACCGGCGGCGGTGCACGACGCGAGCTTGACGGTGTCAAGGCTGCTCAACGCGGACGGAGCGATTCCCATGGTGACTTTTGGTGATGGTAGGGGAGAAAGGAAGAGCTCTCGGTCAGAGGGCACTCACTGGATGGTGGTGGACCGGGGATACGCCGCGCCTGTTCCTCCCGACAGCCCATCGAAGGTCTCGAGCTCGCTGCGCAGGGGAGCCCTCGTGCCGCAGAAGAGGCGACCTTCTCGGAATGGAGGGTGCAGAACACCCATCCATATCTTCTGGTCATTCACACCTTTGCTCTGTCTTTCCAAAGTGTGTGTACCGAGCCGGTGACCCCCGTCAACGCGTCAGGTGATAGGCTCGCTCAGCTATGAAGTCTCCTGTGAGGGCAAACGGAGGCTCACTTGCCCATAGACACTTTGAAGTCAGCTACTTCCGACCCTCCTTTAAGCCCCTGGAATGGCGGGCGCCAGCTTCCAGGCTGTGCATTCCTGAACGGAGTTACGTTCTGTTGCTTCGGTTAGGGTGCGCCGTGATTCGTGGGCCGGACGTGATCAACGGCACAAAGAGGTGGTCATCATCGCACAGCTAGACTGACACTATGATACAACAGAGTGTTCCAGCAGAAGACATGGGTCAGGTAGCAGCGAAGCAGCAGCGCAAAAGTCGGCCACGCATTCCTTCGGCCTTCTAGGCCTCGCCCGCATGGGTGGATTTCAGGGCCTTACCGTACCTGCGTTCTTCAAGAAGATGCCGGAAATGCGACAGCACCAAAGTGGCTTGTAGTCTACGAGAGTTCAGGAGGGCGACATCACAACCTATGAGTTGACGTGTTGTTGGTTTTTGTGATTATTTTCGACGCGGTCCAAGCGTTCCGCCAAACCACACGCACTCGATTGACGTGCGCCTTCTGCGTTTGCGTCGACAGCACTGGTTGTGCTTCGGCACCAGCAAGTGAACACAATCATGTTCGACAAGGGAGAAATCCTGCCGATCCCAGGCTACATCATCTCTCGGTACGCCAGAGCTCTATCGCTCGGGAATGAGCTCGAGATTGTCCAGATGCGTTCTGTCTGACTTTACTGCCGGCACAGGATCATGTTCAGCAGTCTGGCGATCTACTTCGCCTACTACGTTCTCATTCGTCCTCGTCTCTCTGTCCTCCGCGACCTTCCAGGACCTCAAGCCGAGTCCGCAATCTTTGGGAATGTGCCGAGCATGCTCGCGCTGGAACCGGGACGGTATCAAGTGGAGCTGATGCGGAAGTATGGCGGTATGGTGCATTGTAGATTCCTCATGGTGAGTCTGAGCTTCGTTTCGAGTGCTTACTAGGGTGTTGCGGGCTGGTAAGCGCGGAGGCTACTTCGATTGACAGTGGCGCGACCACGCCTGGCCTCTACCTCGCTGATGGATCAGTTTGCTGATCAGGCTTGGCTTGATGATTTTAGCAAGATCAAATCCTCATTACGGACCCGGTGGCGTTGAACCACATCCTCTCAAACGCGTACGACTTCCCCAAACCCAGCGGGATTCGTGGCAGCCTCATGAGGATCGTGGGGAATGGACTCGTGTTTGCTGAAGGTGAGAATAGTTGGTCACAATTTTTTGGTAATCCGAGAGCTAACAAGTTGATCGTTTCGCAGGAGATGACCACAAACGGTAGGTTCCAAGCGACCTGGACGTCTTCTCCCACGAGTGGAGCAAGCTCACATTGTGCCCTTCCAGCCAGAAACGTCTATTACAAGCAGCATTTACCGGCGATCACCTTCGTGCTCTAATGCCCACCTTCTTCGAGCAGACCTACCGCGTGAGCCGCGTCCATCATCTCTTTCGCGGGCACGTCGTGCTGACGTCCATCCCTCCCCAGCTTCGCGACCTCTGGACGGACCTCATCAACGAGAAAACGGTCGAAAAAGATATGTTCAAGAATGATGCGGCTGCCTCGGCATATCGAGAGCAGCGGGACGATGTTGAGCCCGAGGCGGTCCTGGACGTATCAAACTGGATGTCTCGATTGACCATCGTATGCCGCCTCCAGACGTACATCCTGGTTTCTGAAGTTGAGTCACCCATTTTCATGTTCTTAGGAAATTATCGGACTTGCGGGCTTCGGCTACACCTTCGGCTCGTTTGACCCCGACGCTCGCACCGCACCCCTCGAAAGCGCCTTCCGAGGCATGATGAACACCTCGAAAGAGCGCCTCACGCCCGGCGGGCTCCTCATTGGCCTCACAATGGTTAACACCATCAACCGGTTCCCACTCCTCCAGTACCTTCCTCTCGACGCTCTTGCTCAGGTTCGAGACGGCTTCCGCACGATCGAGCAGGAGGCGAGGAAGATTGTTGAGGAGGCGAAGAACGAGGTGTTGGGGTCGGGGAGCGAAGCGAGCATCAAGCAGAGAAAAGATTTGATGGCGCTGTTGAGTGAGTTTGCCCTTTGTTTTCTCCTGATGACGCCGGCTAAGCACACCACGTGGACAGTCAAGGCCAATGTTCTAGCGACGAACCCAAAGGCGCGAATGAGCGATGATGAGCTTATGGGTCAGATGGTGAGTGCTTTCGCATCTATCTAGAAATAAGAACTAACCAAACTGCCTTGCCTAGACTACGTTCATGCTCGCCGGGTAAGCCTCTCCTCTCTTGTGGGCGCCAACAGCTCCCTCCATACCTCGTACTCATTGTTGCTTTCCAAAACAGGTACGAGACAACAGCACTAGCTCTCACCTGGCTCTTTTGGACACTCTCACGCTACAGGCCGGTCCAGGACAGGCTGCGAGCCGAGATTCGGGAAGCGAGGGCGAAGGCTCTCGCGGAGGGCAAGGACGAGATTGGGTACGACGAGCTGGATGCGCTAGAGTACCTCGGTGCTGTGGTGGTGAGTCTTGCTTACCCCCAGGCCTTCCTCCACCTGGCCTCTAACACTCTACTCTCTGCCAGCGAGAAATCCTCCGAACCGAACCTTCAGCACCCAACACCCGTCCGTCCTTCCCCTCCCACCCGACCTCTTCCTCCCATTAACCGCTTCGCTTATTCTTCCCTCACAGGTCGCCAACCTACCAAAGACTCCATTATTCCCCTTTCTGAACCAATCACCACCAAGTCCGGCAAGACTCTCACCTCGATCTTCGTCCCCGCCGGCACCGACATCTTCGTCTCGATGGTCGCATCGAACATGAGCACTCAAGTGTTTGGTGATGATGCAGAGGTCTTTAGACCGGAGAGATGGCTTGATGGGACGGTGTCGGAGAAAGGGTCTGGTAAGTCGTCGGTGAAAGGGGAACACGTTTTTTGTGACTGTGGCTGACGAAAGGCTCTTCCTTCCTCCCATGGGGTGGATGAGTAGCGCCTGGAGTGTACAGTCAGCTCATGACTTTCCTCGGAGGTCCACGCGGCTGCATCGGCTACAAGTTCGCCGTCATGGAAATCAAGGCGTGCGTGCCTTTCCGCCCTCACCTTCTTATCGCTCCTTCCTCACTTCGACCATCTTGCTTTCTCTTTCCCAGAATCATTTTCGTACTGATCGACCAGTTCGTGTTTGAGGAGCGTGATTCGAGCGGAGGACCAGAGCTGGAAAGGAGGGCGGTTGAGATTGTGGCCAAGCCGATCGTGATTGGGGAGGAGGAGCTTGGGTCGAGGTTGCCGATGAGAATTAGGCTGGCGAAAAGGTAGCTGGATAGACTTGAGGGGTTTGAAAGCTGTTGTAAAGGTAGCAAAGGAAGTCTTGAATCGTAAGGGGCCGCAACGGCGGTCAACGGTCTTGATCCTCTCTGTGCCCCGAAGCTTGACAGACTCGGTTGTTCAGGTCAAAAAGTAATGTTGGAACGTCATGTATGTGTTCAGTTGTGACGGATGGATACATGTGAAAAGTGGGTAGCACACAGAAGGGGGGAGTATCAACACACGAAAGTGGACGGGTATCGAGTCAAAGCGTGCATCATTAGAGGATGGGAGTCGTTCTCCTCCTGTTACTACGCTTTCCACCGATGTGGAGGAAGTGCTTGATCCTTGTTGAAACTGGAACGTGGTTCGACTTGGCGCCTGTCCGAGTCCTTGTCAGCTTCCATCATGCGTGTCTTCGAGAGAAAGGCGAGGGACTTACCCATGAGGTGCAGCTCACGTTTGGCTTCTTTACGTCCAGCTCGAGTCGTACGAGGGTTGGTACGAGCGGCCTGTCATTATCAAAATCGTTCGAACAAAAAGGGTCAGTATCAGTGGCGATGCTCACGACGACAGATCGGCGCAGAAAAGACAACGCACCCTGAGGCCAGCGACGCGGTTCTGACGACGAGAGCGACCGTTGCCCCTGCTGAACATGTTGGACAGCTTGCTACCGCCTGTGCGGTTCGTGCGAGAAGTGCGGGAGAAGCGCGAGGTGCGGGCCGGGGTGGTGGTACGTGGCGCGCGACGCTGGTTGCGGGTGAACATTGGCATTGTTGAAAGTGTTTGTCTGGAGGGATGGGAGTCAAGTAGGTGATGGTAGGGAAGAAAGAGAAGAAACTCGAGATTGTGCTGGAATTTATACAGAGGAGCTGGACGACTAATAGTGACGTTTAGTGTCGGGTCTGATCAGGTGGACTCCGCAGAATTCGTCGGAGCTGCGACGATGGATGACGGAGTACAGACGATCAGATAGTGTCAAACGTGGTCATTTCCTTGGCAATTCCCGATAGTACTCAAACTCACACGACCTCGCAACTCTTCCGTCCTTGTTCGCGAGAAAGAAGATCCAGCAAGAAAGGGGGGCCACGATCAGTGCCGCCGCCACACTCCTCGCCTCTGGCCGCCAGCAAACGACGACGACGTCGACGACGGCACGATTCAGCGAACTCTGAGCAGAATGGCACCGCTACAGCTCACTCTAGGTGCGTGCATTCGTCACATACTTTGCTGCACTTTCGTTCGGCGGCTTGTGGCGGAGCGCGTGGGGCCGATTGTTGGGTCGACAAAGGGGCGACGAGCTGACCTCGCTACATCTGTTTTCTCTCTCTTTTTATTGCTTCGATTCTTGCTTTCGAATCCACAGTGAGACATGGAGAGTCTAAGGACAAGTGCGTTGATCCTCCGACCTGAACGCCGGTGCGTCGTGAGCTGACTTGGGCTGCCGTGCTCCTCAGCTTGATCGGTGCGTGTTCAACAGTTGCTCTCGCACCAAGTTCTGGAGGAGAACTGTCTGCGATGAGAAGGTTGCTGGGAGGGTCAAGATCGGGAGGAACTTGACGATCTGGAGCGTTGCCATCGGGAAGAATGAAGGGCGCGGACCGGCTATCTCGTGCTGGAGCAGGCACCTCGTGAATGGTATGGGGAGCGGAAGCTGACATTGTGTCACTTCTATCGGTATCTACAGCATTATGGGCGGGCCACCGTGATGCACCGCTGTCCGTCCACGGCTTCCAACAGGCCCAGCGCGTCGGCGCGTCATTCAAGGACGTCCCCATCACCGGCACGTCCTGCTCCCCCAATGCCCTCCTCCTTTTCACCTACTAACCATCTACAACTTGCAGCAATTTACACCTCCGATCTAAAACGAGCTCACACGACCGCCCAACAAATCCACGAGCAGAACCTCTCAACCCCCAAGCCGCCATTCACCGTCTCCGACGTCCTCCGCGAGCAATACTTTGGTGCGGCCGAAGGCCAACCTTGGAACGCCGGCGCCTTCAACTCTGCCCACTTGCCGTGGGACGAGCACCGAACGTTCCGCCTCGCGGACGAAGCCGAGTCGCTAGCCGACGTCGGAACTCGAGCGGACCTCGCGATGCGACACTTTATCGTCCCGCACCTGATCGCGTCCGCTGCGATTGAGGGAGAGATAGGTCACCACGTCGTCCTCGTCGCGCATGGGATCTTTTTGAGCGAGATGATGTTTGCGTTGAAGCGCGCTGTCGACCCGAACGTCAAGCACGTCAAGGACTTTAGCTATGTCAACACGGGGTGGAGCAGAGTCGAGCTTGAGGCGTTGGGCCCATTCCCTTCTTCTTCTGCTTCCGATACTTCTTCTTCCACCACTACCACGACAACTACCGACCTACCGATCCCGGTCATCACGTCGGGCAACTATAGCTACACGTTCGTCCCTCCAGCGCGACACGAGCTCCTCCCGCCGCCGCTCCCGCCCGTGTCGTCCGTCCCTGCTGTGCGGCTCAAGATCGTCGCGATCAACCAGGCGCCACATTTGGTCGGGTTGGTGAGACAGCCAGGAGGGATCGGGAGGGAGGCGCATGATGCGAGCCAAAAGTCGTTGAAGGAGTTCTTTGGTTGAGCGGGTGGTGTAGAAGAGGTTGTAGAGACTGTTCATAGACGGGAATGCGAGCGTTGGGGTACAGCTTCTTTTGTTGTTCTTGTGAGATGGGTCATGATTCACATTGGGTTTCACTTCTTCGGCACTAAACTTCTGATGTCTACGTACACGTCACGGAAAACATGGGGGGAAATGAATGGGTGGGATGGGAACAGATGAAATGAAAGGGGGGTATGCAAAAAAAAATTGAAGATGAAAAATGAAGGGATACCAAAAACACCTGAGCACCGAACAGACTCTTTCACCGCTTCTTCGTCTGCCCACTCTTCGCCACCGCGTTGACCAGCTCGCTCGAGTTGGACGCCGTATAGTTGATGAACCTCAACCCACCCTTGCCCCCATCTCCCTTCTCCTTCCTCAACACCGTCTTCTTAGGCGCCCTCGCCAACGTAAACTTCTTCTCCGGCGATTTGGTCACGGGCGACCTCGACAGGACCGCCGATTTCGGCGTCGTGCGTTTCGGCGACGTGGCTGGCGCGGGCTCAGGAGAGGAGAAGACTGGGGAGAGTGGGGATGGTGGGGGCGGAGCAAGGACTGATGGGAGGGCTCCTTGTGTAGCAGATCTCGGTGGAGAGAGGTACGAGTGCTTGCGAGGCGACGACGGCGCGCCGGGCGTCGAAGGGGGCGAGGGCAGCGTCGAAGCGTAAGGCGACGACGTGGCGGACAGCGGAGGCGAGACGGGCCCGAGCTTAGGCGAGACGAGGCACGATGGAGTGAATTGTGGGACGTGGGGAGCATTGTCGTTCGGGATGACGAACGTGCCCGCGCTCGTGGGTGCTTGGTCCCGCGTCGTCGACAGAGTCACGGTGGGCGAGGCGGACAGCGAGTGGACGAACGAGGGCGAGTAGGTGAACGTGCGGTCGCTCGTGCTCGCAGGGAGGGATCGAGTACGGTTTCGTGGTGGTCTTGTTGCTTGGGATCGCTCGACGAACGCGGGTGCGAGGCCCGCAGAGGACGAGGCGTGGTGGAACGTCGTGAGCGGCGTCGGAGGGACCGAGATCCCAAAGTCGGGCTGTCGTTGCAAGGAAACGATGATCAGTGTCAACTCTGAGAACTAGAAAGAGATGAAACTTACGATCATGTCACCCTGAACCAATCTCCGATCCAGGCCGTTCGACTGAGCGGGGACGACAATGTGCAAGTTGCGTGACGACGCGTACCTCGCCGCCGCCGTCGTGAGCGGAACGCCACGTGCGCTCTCTGACCTCTCCAGCGGCCGTCGAGGTTCCTCGCCCGGGTACGAGTAGTGGCTCTGGAAGTCGTGCACGGGCGGGGACGGGAACGTGCTCGTGCCGGCGTTGGGGTTGGGGCTGCCGTAGTACGCTCCCGCGAGCGGTGTGGGGCCATGGGTACCGCCGCCCGTCGTCGGTTCGGACGACGATGGGAGCGTGCTGAACTGCCCCGAGAGCGATTCTGGCGAGTAGAGCGAGGTGCAGGCCGCCGGTGGTGGTGCTGGTGCGAGCGGGAGGGGGAACAATGTCTCAGCGCCCGGCGCAATCGTGACGACGGCCGGATAAGCCTCGCACGTCGCCGTCGCCGACGTCGACGGGACGCTCAGCATCGAGCAGCTCTCGAACGTCGGCGTGGTGGGGAGGTGTGGTGTCGGGTAGGGGTCAGCAAAGCCCATCACGCCTCCGTCTCCGGCGCTCCCGCCGTACGCATCCAGGCCGGCGTACCCAACTGCGTCGGTCCAGCTGCTGCCCGCAAGCTCCGCCGCGACGGAAGCGTCGGACAGCGAGTACTGGGGCTCGTAGTGCGGTGGGAGGTAGTCCTGCCAGGGGACACAGTCCACACCGTAGCCCACGTCCTCTGTCATCGTGACCCGGACCTGAAGGGCACCCCGGAGAAGAAGTTTTGCGGAAGCGGGGGAACGGGACGGTGTGGTGCGTCGTGTGGTTTGGGCGAAAGGTGACGCCTGGCGAACGCAACACGGGCGGGTGGTCGAAGATTAAGACGTCTCAAGGAGCAGAAAGGTTGGTGATGAGGGAGAGAAGAGTGGGAGGCGATCCCACGAAAATATGACACAAAGTGTTTGGAGCCAAAACCATGCGCCAGCCAGCCTGGCTTGGGGTCCAGCACATGCGCGCCCGCCCCGGTGTTGCCGCCTTCCCCTCCAAGGCTTTTTTTTTTTACCTCCGGCCGAGGGTCGTTCAATTTTCTGCTGGGAACCCCCCACCATCCTCGCGACCATCAGGCGCCTCAGACACGCCGCCTCGCCGTCTGAGACAGTGCGCGATCGCCCTTGCGCTTGCGCTCGCAGCCTCGGCCCCAGCTCCCGGCCATCGTTCACAATCGTGCCATGTCCAGTCCCTTCCCTCACCTTCCTTTCTCGCCTGCGTGGCGGTTTTCCAGGCCATTCCGACCCTTCCTCCTCGATTAAAAACCTGGGGGGGGGGGGGGGGGGGGGGGGCGATGTTGGTCACCACATGAGCTGATCTGTCGATCCCCCCCTGGGCCTCTACACCTCGCCCCTTCGCAATCGCACCGCCTCGGAGTCGCCGACTCACGACGACGCACTCTTTGGGCCCGCATTTCCCTTTAGGCCCCGCCAACGCGTCAAGCCAAAGCCCAGCCATTTCGACAAAGTTCGAGAGAGAGAGGTGTGTATCGCCGGGCGAACGGAGCGTCCCATCGCACCCATCGTCCGAGATCGTGTGAAAATGAATTGGAACGCAGAAGTGACACGATAGTCTTCTAGTACGAGTTTGTCACCCACCGTCGGCTCCGACGTCGGAGGATCGTCTGGTTGTACGGAAGCACTCGAAGCAGCGCGAAGCTCACCGTGAGACAACGTGTTTGCTAACTCTCGTCGAGCAGATCACACATGTTTACATCACTTTTGACCCACCGATGGGCAAGGTCAAGCCCTCATCCTCCTACCCAGACGAAAGAGGGAAAGGGCGGAGCCAAGGACGCTGTATAATGAGATTATATTCAAAGGTGAGACAGACTGAGACAGATCTAATAAGAGTTCCGAGAAAAAGTACCCGCGCGCGCTCGCTGCCGCGCCCATCACATCACATCATCTCCTCCTCATCACCGACGATCACCCCTCTAGACACCTCCACCACTCTTCTCGACCGGAATGTTGCTTCCGTACGGTCCTTGGCCAGGTGGAGTCCGAGGGGCCTCGACGCGCGCGACGATGTCCGAGAACGCCGACGAGAGACTCACTGTGAGAAGGAAGTGAAGTGGGGGTGGTGTGTGGGTACGAGGTGGGGGAGATGGGTCTGGTTAGAAACGTGTCTTTCTTTCTCCTCGTGCTCACCCCTTGGCGAGCACATTGACAAGAAAAGATCAACGGAGGACTGACGCTCTTTGACTCCGGCGGCGATGTCGAGGAACCTGGGAGAGAAGCACGCGCGTGGGAAAAAGGAGTCGCACCACGTCAGCATTCGAGGTACCCCGCAGCGCGCGTCGTGAGAACGCAAGACCAAGAAAAAAAGTCCATTGATCTTGACATGTGAGAAAATCGCCGACTCACTCTTCAAACTCGATGCTGCCGTCCTTGTTGGCATCGACCTCGCGGATGATGCTCAGCACGGTTTCCTGGCGAAAGGGCACGCAAGGGGGAAAGGGCAGATCTCGTTAGCGTCCCGTCATGGTGGGTGGGCCTTCGGAATTGAGACAAGAGGCTCCCAATAACGAAAAAGACACTCACTTTCGGAACATCCGCGAATCCGACGGCGCTCATCGTCCTCCTCAGATCCCGATGCGAGATCTTGCCGTCCTGATCCTTATCCATCTCAACAAACTTCTGCTTCAGCGCAGCCAACTCCTCACTCGTGAAGACCGTCCTGCTGAGGAAGTCGTCCTCAATCTCCAAGTGCTCCTTGTGCTTGCCGCGCCTCACGTCCGTCATCGTCAACTTGCCGATCCTCGCCTTGGACAATCCCATACTCTCGAGGTACTCCAAGCCGTCCTTGAACTCCTTGGTCTTCCTTCTGCCGTCCCATCCAAGCTCGACAGCCATGATGTCGATGACCTTGGGCAACGCCTCGAGCGCCGCCTCGGCGTTGAGGAAGCTGAGACGCGTACGACGAGCGATGACATCGACGGCAGTCGCGGCGTACTCCCGTCGGCAGGCGAACTTGATCTCAGCGTCAATGTAGGGGTAGACGGGGTCGATCTTGGTGCCGTGGACGGGCCAGCGGAGGCCAGTGGGCTCGGCGAGCGAGCAGACGGCCCAGGCGCGGTCGCCGTACGTGTCGGTCAAGTGCTTGGCAACGTCGCTCTGTGGATATAAAAACCCGTCAGCAAGCGATAGAAAGAGAAGTGACTCAAAAAAGGGAGAATGAGCCACGAACCTCGAGTCCGAACTGCTGGATAAGCCTGTTTTTGCAAGGACACGTAAGCACCTAAACTTCGGATCCCGCTCGAGCAAGCTGAGAGAAAAAGTCTTACTTGATGAACATCATCTTCGACCAGCCATGACTTCCGAGCAGCTGGATATCCTTCGTCACACAGCCGTCTGTACGCACGAAACACAACGCAATGATCAGTAGCAGCTCTCACCCCTGCATGTCTAAGGAAAACTTTGAGAACTCACTCTTGACCTTACTCTCCAAACCGTACTCCTTGATGGCCCTATCGACCGTCTCCTCCGCCATCGCACGGTACTACCGACACCAAAGACCCCACGTCAGCGCCTCACACTCCTTCCGACTACCGCAAAACCAAAGAAAACAAAGCACTCACCGTCGTCCACTTGCCACCGGCGATCGTCAAGAGGCCACTCTGGCTCACGTTGATCAAGTGGTTCCTAACCAAACTCTCCGTGTTCTTCGCGTTCGGGTCCTTGACCAACGGCCTCAACCCACTCCACGCACTCAACACGTCTCCCCTCCTAACCTTGATACTTGGACTCAGGTAGTTCCTTACCTCGTTCAAGATCCAATCGATCTCCTCCTCCTTCGGGATCGGGTGTTGCGTGACTTCTGCGGCCGAGTCGGTCGTGCCGGCGATGGTGTTGCCCTGCCAGGGGAGGAAGAAGATGACGCGGCCATCGGAAGTCGAGGGGTCGATCAGACCCATGGAGGAGGGAGCGTAGTAGTTGGGGAGAGTGATGTGGACTCCAGAAGCGGGCGCGACGATCTCCTGAGTCGAGGGCTCGTCCATGCGACGGAGGCCGTCGGTGAAAGGACCCGTGGCGTTGATGACACCCTGGGTGAAGCAAAAAATGGATCAGCGACGAGATGAGATAGGAAAAAATACGAGCTACTTACCTTGGCAGCGACTTCCCAAGTCTTGCCCGTGAGGTTGTCCTTCATCTTGCTTCCGACGATCTTGCCCTCGGCGTCCTTGATCAACTCGGTGACCTCGCAGTGGTTGACGACCGTCGCGCCGTACTGAACAGCCGTCATGATCAAAGCCATGTTCATTCGAGAATCGTTGTGTTGTCCTGTTCAATGTTTCCGCGTCGACATTAGCATCCCCCGTCTAGCGCCCGCGAGAAAGGAGAGTCATCGCACCATCGTAGTAAACGACAGCACCGCAGAGACCGTCCTTCTTGAGCATAGGGAATGCCTGAAGGGCCTTTCCGGCGCCAAGGAGGTAGGAAGACTCCATGTTGGCCGAGCCAGCGAGGATATCGTACCTGTTCAGTCACGCCGATCAGCTCGGTGCCCTCCCTCTCGCTGCGAGCTTGGAAAGGAAAACCCACATCTTACATCCCGAGTAGAAGTATGGGATCTGCCACCACCTGCACAACAAACAAGCCACACCAAACCAAGCCTCAAAGTCAGCGCCCATCTCTGGACCCCCACATCCGGACCCCCACGCCCACCGCCGCCGGCCCCAACTTTTCTCTTGGGCACGCATACACACGCGAATAGGAGGAAGAGGACGAACTTGTAGATCGGGAGCATGATGGGAAGGGAGTGAGAGAGGTAGGGAGCGGTGTGGAGGAAGGTCTTGCGCTCGTGGAGGGCCTCGCGGACGAGCTTGTACTGCTCATAGTCGAGCTCGAAGACGGCCTTCTGGAGGTAGCGCACACCGCCGTGCACGAGTTTCGTCGACTTTGATGATGTGCCTGCATTTCCGTTGCATCGTTAGCTGTAGTCACAAAGGGAACAGTGACCAGGACGGACCAGACGAGAAGTCGTCGCGCTCGACGAGAGCCACCTTCAAGCCCCTCGAGGCGGCATCCAACGCGACGCCCGCGCCAGTCGCGCCACCACCGACGACGAGCAGGTCGTACGGCTCATCCGGCTTGACCTCCTGGACGACCTTCTCCTTGACGCCGACGTACTCGAGCACGGTGCCGACGAGGTCCTTGGCGACCTGGTTCGCGCTCGAGCTGTTCTTGAGCGCGTCAATCATCTCGGCCCGCGTCGGAGGCGACCATGTCGGCGACGGGCGACCCAAGTTCGTGTAGTCTTGAGCGGCCGAGTCGAGGTGGAGGACGGACGAGGGGAGGGCGTGCGACGCGCGGTTGTAGTAGAGCGCTCGCGCGTCGAGCGAGGACGGGTCCGGCACGGCGTCGTCGTCGGAGCGGCGGAGGGCGAGGTACGACGCTGTCGAGAGCACCGTCGCACCAAAGAGGGCGCGAGGCACGCGGGTGGACGGGAGGCGGAGGTGTCGGAGCGGCGACATTTGTGCGAGTTGTGCTCGGTGGTCGAGCCGGCGGCCTGGATATCACGTGTGTTGGTACTGGATTGGTTGCTGGAGGCGGGGCGAGATATCGAGAGAAGTGGGCGGTCGAAATGTGCAAAAGTTAGTGAAAGAAGTGAAGGGGGGAGGAAGGGCAGGGTATGGGCGGAAGGCAACGAAGCGAGGCTCACCTCTCGCGATGCCAGTTCTTCTGACGTCGCCCTTGCGTGTGCCCGAATTCAGCGCTAGCCCTCGTGTGGTCTGCGCGCGTTTGGCAGGGGGAGATCCGAGGGATGTAACTGCAAAAGTATGTGCAGAAAAGTCTAGGGTGAAAAAAAGTAAGAGTCAAACGACGGGGGCTCCTCCCGCCCGCCCCGCCCAGAAGATCGCTCGCCCTCCACGGGGGCCACGAGCCGGTCCCACGGCGGCTCAGCGGTCCGGCGCGACTCTCGCGGCCCAGCGAACGTGTCCTTTGCCGTGACACCGCTCCTTGCCACCATTTCCAAGTCAAAATATGCTCCAGTGGCAGGAGAATGGTGGGATATTGCTTCTCACGGCGGGTTCCGAGCCGTGCGAACGGCCCTTCAGGACCACAACCACACCACGTCACTCGCGGTGGTTGCGACGTTCCCAGTGGCGCCCCCCGCGCCGCACTTGTTCAGATCTCGATCGCACAGTAGACGTCAACTCGAAACCGGGTGGGCGACGGTGAGGCGCTTGGCGATGAGAAGCAGCTGTTGTTGTATATAACCCAACCGGGCAGCTTCTTCTTCTGCTGGCCTGGCCTGGCTGAGGACGGAGACGTCACCGGATCTTGTTGATAGTTTCTCCCTCTTCTCAATCTCATCCTTCTAATTTCCACCTCCCAGAGCTTGTCACTTCCCGAAAGTATTATTGATCAATGCTATGTATTGCTTCCACGTGAGGCTGGCGAACGGTGGCCAATGGCTACCACGTGTGTGTGTTTTGCGAGAGAATAGAGAGACTGATGTGGTGCTCCTCGTCGAGGGCTAATGACCAGCTATGGTATTATGAGTGGGGAGGTTGTGCTTTTGTTGTGTATTTGATGGGGGGCGGGCTGACGATTTAGACGGTGCGCCTCCTCTGGCGCCTGCCAGGGCCAGGCGAAGCTGCATCGCAGAAGACGATGAGCTTGCACCCAAACCACAGGAGTCAGAAGATAAGCTCACAGATAGGAGGCGGTGGAGGTGGAGCGTCATCCAGACACCCGGGGAAGCCGACCTGTCCAATCGTGCTCGTTCCCTACGAAAACACAAAACCCCATCAGTCAGTCTCTGCGATGACCGTCCCACCAACGGTGTCACCGGACAAAAACCAGCGGACTCACAGGAGGACAAGGATGACACGGATCCATCCCACCAGTTCCGTAAGTATTCACCGGACAGAGCGTACACGTCCCCGTCGCCGCATCGTACCCAGCCCCGGTACGGCACACATCGCACTCCTCGACCGACGTCGACCCGTACCCGCTAGTCGTATACCCCGTCCCAGGGCAAAACGCACAAGAATTGTCGGTGGTGACTGTGCCGTCCGAGTAGAGGCCGGGATTGCAGAGAAAGCAAGTCATGCTCGTGACACCGGAAGGGTCGCCGCCGAAGCCTGCCGGACACGTAGCGCCTTCAGGGACGTCGGTGATCATGCAGTTGTTGGACCCGGGGCCGTCGTTTGTACTGGGCTGAAACGGGAGGGATAAGCTCAGCAAGGGTGTACGACTGACAACTTGCAGCACTGGACGCCTACATAGGGACACTGGATACATCCACCTCCCAGAGACGAGCGATATCAGTACTCGTGTCCGCCTTGAACGCCAGCGCCCGGTATCGTGACCAGCGGATCAACTGACGAGAACAAGCACTCACCATTCGCATCAGTACCATCATCCGAGTACGTCCCAGTAGGACACAGGTTTTGAGCCACAACAGTGGTCGCAGAGAAGAGCGCGATGACAGCAGCGACGTAGGAAGCACGCATCGTCGTCGCTTGGCGGAGGTGGTGTGGTGCGAGTGAAGAAGAGGAGGAAGAGAGAAGGAGACGAGCAGGAAAAGAAGCGCTACCAGTCCTGAGGATCTTCAGGCCAAGCCCCGCTGTTTATAGATCAGTCGAGGTCCCTAGAACTGTCTCAGAGCCCTCCGACGAGGGCGGGCGGACACGACCTAGACCAGACGCGGGAGGCGTACTACACCAGAGGACCCACAGCTCGGGGCGTTCGTCGGTTGTCAATTTGATCTTGAACAGGTGAGAGCTGAGTCCCACGATTGAGGGCCGTCACGTTTCCCTTGCTGTTCTTCGGTGCAGCGTCCTCAGATTGGTGCCACGTAGACTCTGCGCTCTCGTTCCGCTCTTCACGTCGACTGGAGGCCACGCACAATCCTTCGGAATACCAACCGCCAAACATCTCTGGTTGAAAGTTAGGTTTCACTGTATTGATTAAGATCAGACTGCTCGCTGTGTGTGGGCAAATCAGCTTTTTTTGGTCCGGGCGAGGATGAATCATGGGAAGATCAGAACTAGGCCTCCGTCTCCGCCTTTTCCGAGCGCTCGAGACTGCCTCCCATTCAGCTTGGCACTCTGATGCCTAAAAAAAAAAGCTTTTTCTCGGGAGGATTCAACGTTTCTAGAAGAATGGACTCTTGGGAGCTCGCTCGGCTTCGCAAACGAGCTCGGGTGAGGAGCATCCGCAGTAGAGCTGGGTATGAGAACGTCCGAGTACCACCATTGATTCGCCTGCAGTGAGGTAATGTGGGAAAGGAAGAAGAGGCCAGCGAGCTTTGGAAGTATTGGCCGAGCTCTATTCCTTTCAATCTCGAAAGAGCCCATTTCCTCGGACTTACTGCAGCTTGTGTTCAGCCACATGGCTAGCATCGCTGCTATAGCTTGTTACTTCTAGCTTGTCCACACTGCTCCGACTGACGGCGCCCAATAGGCCGGTGCAGGAGTAGGACACGTGGCTACCTCCTTCTCCGTCAAGCACTCTTGACCACCGCGGCACTTGTCACTTGCGGCCACAACTCTCTTGTCAGCGACGGCAATACGGTTTCACCATCTGCAGCTCGATTGCACGCGCCGATCGAAAGGATAGGCGCTCTGGAACTTCCTTTTGTTCTCGGACAAGCTTCACGAAAAACCCCGTTGTCGCGTCGGCGCATCTCTGTCACCTACTCTTCCCTTCCCTGAACTTGCTCGAAAAGGTGCCCTATCTTGAGCGACACAGGTGTTGCGCTTCATCTTATTCCTGAGCGATACGGCGTCTACGCACGATCACTGGCCGCCAGCTGCTCGGCGAGCGGATGCGGACGCGGCCTCTCCCCCGCTTGCTCGCGATCCGCCGGGATGTGGTCGGAGGATCAAAAAAGGGTACACCTTTCTTCACCAGTAAGCAATGTAAGCCTTCTTCCAGCCTCCCGATTGACAGAAGGCTCGGGCTGAATCGATTATTTCAAAGTTGGACCTGCGCGATGAGAGGCCGTGAAGACAGCTTGCGAGACCCTGCTACAAACTTCCAGGCTGGCAAGTAGAAAGTAGCCACATACCAACTCCCCTTGCATCGACCCGTAAGCATCAAGTCCAGGCAAGCACACGCGCGTTCAGATGACGAGCCACGTCGCGTGAACACAATCACAACAAACCGTTGACCTCGCAAGTCTTCGTCTTCCATGGTTCGTCCCCATTAGGAGATTACTGATCGCCGCAAGTCTCACCTTATTTTGACAGACCTTCCAAGGACGGGACGGACCCGCGACCTCGAGAGGCCGGGACTGGTGTGGATCACGTGGAGCTGGGATCGGCAAGGGCCCATTTTTTCCCGCTGCGGGACATCTGAGCGTTTTCGTCTCGATCAACTTCGCCTTTCTGGCGCCGTCCCGTCCATCCAGCCAGCTGCTCAAGCTCTCAACACGTGGAAGAGCAGCAACTCGCGCCAGCTATGCCGTACCTCGAGTTTGAGGAGCCAGAGTTCAAAGGCCTGTGAGTTGCTCCGCCGTCACAGCTCCCCCAGCCACTCCACACGCGACACGAAGGAGGCGCGAGCCAGCAAACTCGAGCTGACGGCAACTGTTGCTGCAAACAACAGGAGGATGTGGTACCTTTGTAACCCGACTAGCTCCGCTCTCGTGGACCTCTCGGCACCTCCACCCGACTCGTCGCCGCTCGACCCGGCCAAGCCATCGCTTGTAATGCTTCACGCTGGCCTGACAAGCAGCGCCAGTTTTGAGCACCAGGTCGGTCCCAAATTGGATGGCAAGAAGGAATCATGTGAAGGTTAACGTGTTGGAGGCGGACAGTACCAAAATAACAACTTGAAGGCTTTCAACCTGATAGCGTTCGACGCGAGAATGTCGGGCCGAACAACAGGAGACGAGCTCGATTCTTTCACCATCTCTGTGAGTTCAAGACCGTGACCGTGATTAATAGCCAAACTCACAGCTCAACGGTAATCCAGGACAGCGCCGACACCTTCCTGCGAGCGTTGGAAATGCTCGGAGTTGAGAGGTACTCAGTGTTGGGCGAAGGAAGCGGTGGATGCGGGGCGGCGACATGGATGGCCATCAAACAGCCCAGCAGAGTGAGTTGATATCAGTATAGGCCTCTTTTTCGAGAGCTGACATGGGCACTACAGGTGCAGGCATTAGTTTTGGTCTCGCCGGGGCATTTCGAGACGGAACCGTAAGCTTGCTTTCGAGGGACTCAAGAGAGCGAACGAAACCTTTGCGGAGCTGACTTCTGTCCACAGGCAATCTCCCTTGAATGATAGAAAAAGAGCTTGGCTGGCCGGGGCGTTGGCAGATAAGGATGGGAAGGGTGATGGCAGTGGGACAATACCTGAGGAGCAGATGGCCTTCTTCGGTGCGCCTACCCAGCCAATGTTTCAGGCAGTCAGCTGATGTTGACTTCATTGTAGACGAGGTGTTGTTTGGGGAGGTGGAAGTGGGGAAGCACGACCGGCAAGCCGACCGACGCGTGTTCTGGCGGCGATACTTCCAAGCGCGGTGTACGCTTCCTCTCCTTGCCGGACCTTTTTCTCACCAGCTCACATCTCGTCCATTCACTTGCAGATGGCACCGGTCGGTCGTCACACGACGTCAAACATTTGACTTCGAATTTCATCGGACGCAACCTCCAGCACATCTCGATGGAGGATCGCCGCAAAGTGACGGCACCGGTCCTCATCCTACAGGGCGGCGACGACACCCTATCAAGCCCGATAGCCTCTTCATCCGATTGGAGAGACGCGTTCACTTCAGGCATGTTGTGTCTCTCGGACTCGTCTGATCGCAGAGCGGCTCCTGACTTGTCGCATGCTTGACAGCAAGAGACGGTGCAGACCTACAGACCATCGAGGGTGCGCCGCATCTGCTCATGTATACAGCAAGTCAGAATCCCCGCCCTATGGCACGAATCAAAGCTCATTCCGGCTTCTGTTCCAGGACGATTCCGTCGCGTCTCGCATTGTTTCGCGGTTTGTACATCGATGTGCGTGACGACGCCTCTGCATGTGAATTATGTTCCGACTGACCTGTCCTCACCCACTTCTAGACCTTTCTGCACCGACATCACCGCCTCCTTGAGACGGCAGAAGGCGCTCTGCGGACGCCTGCAGCCGCTTTCCATGGAAGCCACGTGTTGAGAACCTGCGTGCTGGAAACGCAAATCTTCGAGGAACGGGACTGTGCTGCGAGACACATTTAGTTGCTAAGCTTCAGCGTAATTTATGGTGCTGGTAAAAAAAAAAAGTTCAACGATTCTGGGTGTTTCGTGCCCGTGAACCGAGTTGAGGTACCCCTGCGTTAGTGTCGTAGGGACATAGCTTGTAAGTACGACTGTGCTCTGGCGCTGCAGCAAATCTCCACAAGAAGAAGTAGCATTCTTTGTTGCACGAGCGGGAGAGCGCAAAGCACGAAGGTCTGCCCGCATCGGGACGCGCACCCCCTTCCCGAGCCACGAGTTCTTCCGGCCGCTTCCTGATGGGACGAACGAGCACCAGACGGGACGCGCTTGAGATGCTGAGCAAGTGTTGCTTCCAATGGCGCCATAGGCTGTTGTATTGAGGGTTTCTGGGCAAGTTCCTCATGGTTGACAGGATTCAGGTTGATCCATAGAGAGTCATGCGACGTCCCAACAAACGTGTCGCTCTCAAAGGCTGGGCTCACAACGAAGAGGACTGAGGCGCTACACTCGAGCATTACACATTCTTAAACCAGCAGTGTCCACGATATCTCATTTACTCTGCCCCAGCAACAAAGTCACAATCAGCATTGCCCTTGAAGCCCTCCACGCCTGCTCGCAGACCATAAACCAGCTCGGCAGACTCACCCCTTTCTTCTTTGACTTCTTTCTCCTCTCCGCCTCAGCTTCGTCCTTCTGCTTTTGTGCGTTCGCCTCACTCCGCGACTGTCGACCTCCCGCTTTCGGCGGTAGCTGGGGAGCAGCGGACGACGAGCGACCGCGCCGGGTTGCTGATGTCGACACGCGAGCTTTCTTAGACGAAGGTAGCGAGCGAATTTGTTGTGCTGCTCAAATTTAAAATGAGAAATAAAAAGGTACGTCAGCCCTCCTGCATGTTCTCATGCGTGTCCGCAAGCTCCACGACTGAAGGAGCAACACAACGCACCTGTATCCGAGTTTGCTGCTGAGCTCCTTCTGTCTCTCGTACTCGATCCACCCTTAGTCGCCTGTCCTTTCTTCCCTTTACCCGAGCTCGGCTTCTTCTTCTCCTCGACGCCCTCTCCCTCGCTCTCGCCTTCCTCCTCCTCCTCATCCCCAGTCTCCTCCACCCCACTCTCGGCCTCCTCATCCTCCTCATCCTCCTCATCCTCACTCGGCAGGTCGCTCAAATCACTCTCCTCGTCACCATCTTCCTTCCTCGCACTTCCGTTGCCGCCGTCATCCCTCCGCGCCCTCTTCCTGGGCGTCACATTGCTCTCCTCCGCCGCGAACCCCTCCTCGTCGACCTGCGGCGATCCACCCTGTTTTATTCTGTCCGCTTCTCGCTCGAGCCCTCGCTCCATGATGGCTTTGAGGATGTGCGGAATGTTGGACTCGTCTCCTGAGAGCGGGGTCGGCGGGGATGGGTCGAGCGACTTTGAGTTGGCGGCGATGGGCGCGAACGGGACTTCGAGGAACTCTGTTATCGGCGGAGATTCTGGTGATGGCTGTTTCCCACGCCCAAAAGCAAATCGCAAATGAAGGAGCAGCCCGTTCGTCAGCTTCGTCTGCTGGCGCGCGCATTCCTCGTCCCACTTTACGCCCTCGTGCCGATCCAAGGGTGCAGTAGAGCATGACTTACGACGACGCCTTCGATCTCTTCAGAGACATACATCGTCTCGAGCTTCTTCCACACGTCGTCGGCCTCGACGTCCGGGCCTCCCGAGTCTCTGAGCGCGGTGACGATCGCAATCATCGCCCAGTGCTTGTCGAGACCGTACGGGCGGTGGTAGATGAGCGACCGGCACAGCGCAATCTCGCCTTCAATCGTGTCGAGGAACGCTCTCGGCTCCGGCGTCGCGGTCGTCGTGGCCATCGTGCCCGGTCGTACGAAGCGGTTGTTGTGATTTGGGGGAGAAGAAGCGCTGACGGATCGAGAGTCGAAAGTGTGGACACTCTGTCTTGCGATCGAAACGAAAGGGTTGACGAGCAGATAGACACGAAAGTAGTGCGAAAAGTGATGCGAGGAGTTGATGCGAGACGCGCGTAGACGGGGCGAAGCAGGTCCGCCTGGGCTCGCTGACTAAGCTCCTCAGACGAGCACGACGGCGCCACGTGTCACCAGCTTTACCATGGTGCACGAAGAGACGGAGACCCAGCGTCGGAAACTGCCTCCGCTCCGTTTCCTGGCAAAAGCCCTTACGACCTCGGTCGTCTTTTTTTAATCGAGCCAGGTTCGATCGCGTTCTGTACTGCTGCCCGCCCTGCCCACGCGCTGCACGGCTGAAGTTGCCTCTTTCGCATCACTTGGTCGCATTTGTGCACTCAGTACGTTTTTTTTAATCTGTACTGTACATTTTCGTACTGATGATAGTAAGCGCTGAGTGCCGCGCTCTGGGCAAACACGATGACTGACCGCACCTCCACACGCATGCCGTTGTCGCTCAGTCCATGCTCACTCTTTCACTCGGAGCAGCAGCCATCACAGCGGGGCACAGAAAAGTCTTCAGGAGGCAAATCGGTCCTTCTCACGAGCCCTGAGCGGCCGACGCACCGACCACTTTTTTGCCCTTCCGGCTCGGACGTCCGGGTCATGCTCGGAATCCTCCTCCGCTCTACGCTTGCACTGCCTGCCGACAGTCTCACAGAAGAATAAAGAGAGGAATAGCTTGTATTGATGGAGAATACCATCTGGCAGTAAGAGCTGCGCTGAGAGAAAGGATCACGCTCGCAGAACCACCCGTCCAAGGGAGCGGCGGTGCTGCCGTTGCGGTTGTCGGCTCGACCGAAAGGTTCCCCAGACGTACACATCTGAGGATGGATCGAGGCAAGCGAAAGTTTAGACACACCATCAAGCTGCGAGGGTGGCTCTATCGCTGTCTGTGGAAGTCACTCGACCCTGAGGAGATCGAACGAAGGACCACGTTTCGTTTGCGCGTTCCGGCGTCTATTCGAGTAGCATAGGAGAGCCTTTAGATTCACTTGAAAGAAAACAGAACATTCGAAAACAGTTTTGAAGTGCACTCGGTTAACTGGTGTAGATCTCAGGGCTTCCGGACGCGGCATGTTTCCTTTCAACGCTGCTGTCCGACCTCCCCCTCGCTCAGCACTCTTCGATTTCTTCCTCTCAGCTCTTGTTTCAAATCTTGCGGAGGAAGTCTTGGGCATGGACTTCCTCTCAACTTACATTGCTACCTTCCACGTCACCCTTCGCGCGTCTTGATAAGCCAACCACTCGGCCGGGATTCGGTCGGAGCAGCACGATCGGTCATCCGTAACGCGACCTTGTTGACGCGCGCTCCGCCCTTCTGTCTACTCAGCACACACAACATGGTCAAGCCCACCATCGAATTCACACCAGTCGTCTCATTCCCACTGGAGCCACTCGCGCCAGCCTCGGGCTCACCACTCCACGCGAGCCAACGCGCCCTATCGCACGACCCGGATAGCGGCAACAAAACGGTGGTGCTGTACCACCCTCCTGGGCAGGAGTGGGGCGGAGACGAAGGAGCAGATGTTCAGGCGTCTCACGAGTTCTGGGAGGTGGGTGCTCATCCGTTTCGCTGCCGTCATCTTCCTCCAGAGTTGGCTGATCCGGAGTTCTTTCTCTTCTCGTGATCAGGAGTGTTTGATTCTGAAAGGGAAGATTTTTGATAAAACTCTGCAAAAGTGGTTCTCAGGTGCGCTTCAACGCCGCTATGAATAGGTTTGTTTTGAGCGCAGCTGACGATCTTCGTTTCCAGCTGGCGACTACTGCTGTCGGCCACCGGGGATGCTTCACGGACCTTGGATTGCAGGAGAAGAAGGTTGTGAGGAAGTTGCATGGGTGAGGTACGAGAAGAAGAAGTAAGGCTTGGAAGGGCTGGACTCAATGTGGCCGTTCGGGTCAGAGAACGTGTCGGAGGTTGGAGACCCGCCATGGGCGGTGTCCTTCGAGAGCAGTGATGGTTGTGGATGATGCTCTGGAGGAAGGTGAAAAGACTATCATTGTTCGACGAGCAGAATATGAAGACTATACGGTCTCAATCCCGCGCATGATCAGGCAGACATTGGAGTGTTAGGAGGAAACAGTCGGTGAGGCGACTTGCCAGCTGTGACGCTCGTCGAGCGATTGACGAGGGAGTCTGGCCGTTTGTGAGCTCCAAAATGCTACTTGTAGGCGTTGACTGCTCTGGAGTCATGCACAAGTGGAGTTGCTGCTCGAGATGGCTAAACGCCTCCCCACGGGGGTCGCGGTGCCAAGCGCTCGCTTTACGTACATCGATTCACCCTACACACAAACGCTGACCGGCTTTTGAGCACCACTGTTGCAAAGGTGACTCACCGCGCTTGCTCAAGCCAGGGCACGTTCGACTTCTCGCACTGGTGAACCTTCACCCCAAAACTGAGTGACGTGGCTCGCTAATGCTGATCTGTAAGGACGGCTCGGCTCGACTGAAATATCGCCGCTCGACCCCACACGACACTCTCCTCTCACACTTCTGCCCTTCTCTACTGTAGAGCCTGGTGGACAGAAATGATCTCGCCATGCCTACATACGCCGCTGGACGCGCAACCACATCTACACCCGTCGGAGTCCGTACGACGAGCCAATCCCAGACTTAGTGGCAGTGCGCCGCGTTTCTGCTCCCAAACTGTTTCCTGAGTTTGCAAACAAAAGGACCTGAGGCTCTGATTACGTTGTCACGGGCTGGCGAACCGAATCGCCGAACTCGCCCGGCGAAGCGTCGCCGCATGCACCAACCCGTAGAGTTCCGTGGCACCGACCTGCTCCCTGTCTTCCAGACCAACCAAACTGTTTCCTGAGTCGCCAAACAAAAGGAAAGGCAGACTCAGAGGGCTCTCAATATACGAGATATCCTAGACCCGCGCGCGCGCGAGGGATTTGCGGATCTGGCTACAGACTGGTCGGCGTTGGACCGAGGCTGGGCGCGGGCGACAGCGGGGACAAGCGGGCATCAAGCGTTCGGGTCGAAGGCGAGATAGGCAGCTCGCAGGGCAAACCCTTGGCTTCCGAGAGCGACCAACAAAGGAGGAATCCAGGAAACAGTGTAGAAGATGTTTCTGGAGCGCCTTAGCAATGAGTGGCTTAAGACAGCGCCTCCTCCCAGCACCGCCCGCCTGAGTAGAGGAGGAAGACGCCAGTCGCACGTGGTCCTCAGAGGTTCGCTGCTTTGACATGGACGCTCTTCTCCGACCTTGGAGTGACATTTATTGTGAAGAACGTTGTGATGGGCCCATCGCATACTAATCACGGGAGTGAACCCGCAAAAGCTGTGCTGTGCCCGTCGACTGCCGTTCCCCGATTTAGCATTTCGTAAGGTGTGTTCTGAGGAAGCTCAACGCAAGCTTGATGGGGTTCTTCTGCAGGGTAGTAGACGAGAACTAGCCATAGCTGATAGAGTGTGTGGACTGCACGATCACAGGCCGAGACAGCGATGACTGAAGGATAGAAAGCGGGAGGAATCGAAATGCACATGCAGGCGGGAGTTGACGGGTATCAAAACAGAACAAGCTAACAAGCGATCAAAGCTACTGATCATCAGAATGAGTATGGTTGTACAACGACTCGAGCCAGTCGACATGATGCGCAATCTCGTCCTGCCGCCGCCAAAAAGCCCACGTCAGCACCCCCCAGCCTTGGGAATCTAACCTAAAGCCTCATACGCACCTTTTTCAACCTCAACACCTCCTCCAAACTCCTCGCCGTCGCCTTTTCCATACTCACAACTTCCTTCTCCCACTCCCACTGCCTCCTCTCCATCTCATCAGCTTGCGACGATCTCGAACTCGTGACGAACCTCTGGACTTGGCCTTGGGACGAGGAGGCGCTGATGAAGTGAGAGTCGGGATGCTGGCTGAACGCGTCGGAGTCGCCAGGCATCGGACTGGTAAGCGGCGAGTAGTAGTTCGACTCTGGTGATGGTGAAGAGGCTGGGTTCTCGCTGGCGAGTGAGAAGGGTGAAGGAGCAGTGGACACGAGTTGGTCGTCGAAGGCGAGGTGACGGATCGCGAGGATAAGAGCAGCCGTTGTGAGCAGCTTCGCGTGAACCCTGAGGAAGTCTTGACCTGTTGTCTCTCATCGTGATTGATTTGTGAGCGTGCTCTTGGTCATGAAGTCGGGGGGAAAGGGAACAGACATGAAGTCGCGGCCTCAAGGAACGTCTCAAAGTTGGCTTGAGCGCCCGCCCACACGTTGGGCTGTTCGAGGGCGAGTTGCTGGAGGAACGGCACGGCGCGGACGAGCTCGTAGAGGTAGTCGAATGGCGTCGAAGGGAAAGTATAGTGAATGGATGGAGAGCGAAGGATCTTGCGTTCGAGTGACTGTTTGTGCGAGCGAGCGTCCATCGCGCTCGCAACGAAGGAGGAGAGGAAAGGACGGACCAGGAGTTCGGACGAGCCGAGATAAATGGGCGCTTTGACGTACATGTATCGACTGGCGACGTAGTTCGGCGCCGTGAAGTCCTCGTCAAACTTTGTACAGCTCTTCGTCAGCACTACATCCCTTCTCCAGCACACGAAAGAACCCTTAACGCACCTTGATCGCCAAATGCAGACACGCCATCGCTACTCCCATCCCAAACTGCCGACAGTCCGACCGGGGCAGGTCGATGCGCATGTAGTCTGCGAAGAAGAGTGAAAAGAGGAGGGCAGCGAGAAAGCGCGACGACGGAGAGATCTTGGAGCCGTAGGGAGTTGGATCGAACTGTCGTCTCGTTGAACACGTCAGCGCAGGAGGGAAGTCTTTGAGAAAGCACGCACCACCCAAATCCACTTGATTGCGACTTCCCTGACTCCGGTAGCTCCTGACAACGCGTTCGGCACCGTGGTCTCATGCCAGACCGTGTTCCCCCTGTCGAGCGAGGCGAGCCTCTGCCATGCTCTCCTCCGCTCGCGCTCATCCTCGTTGTCGTCCATGAACTCGTCCAGCGAGGGGTACTGTTTCGAGAAGAGTATTGGAGGGTAGAAGTGATGGAGAGACGAGGTAGTCGAAGCGAAGGACGGGAAGTTGGTGAAGCCTGTGAGGTACGGCAGCGCGAGTTGGCGAGCTGGACCGAGCCAGAGAGCGTGGTTCTGCAGGTCTGAGGTGAGGAAGTGTGTCATGTTGATGGTGAGAGACGAAGGTGTAGAGATTCTTGAACGATCGTCTTCCGATCGGTGCTGGGGCTGAGAGTGCGATGCGATGAAGGACTGGGTGGACGAGCGCGAGGTCGAGCGAGAGTGCGGATGGGAGGGCGAGAGGTCCTCGGTCGCGTTGGACGAGAGTCGACGTCGTTTCGGTGCCTGGTTCTCATGATGAAGTAAAGAGCTGCTTCTTCAGCCTCTGTTAGCTTTTCACCCTTTTTGCATGGATCCGCGTCCAAGAAAAGCGACGCGGACGACGGACCTCGTACTCGAACCGGGCGAAAGCGACGGCGTCGACACGAGCTTGAGTGGCTCCTTCGTGTGTGGATGAGGTCCAGATGGGGGTAATGCGATGTATGCAGATGATTGTTGTGAGAAATGAGATGCTGCCGAGGACGAGAGGCGGTCGTCGTTGTTGAGTGAGCGAGCGGCGTCGACGGGCGGGCGAAGACTCGTCGTCGTCGGTCGGCTCTTCGCGGCCAATGGTGACGAACCCATGCCTCAAATCTCGCACGATCAAAAGTTGATGGAAAGTATGGACGAAACGAAGGACAAGGAGGGAGGACGAAGGAGCCGAGAGGAGAGAAGGGCAGCCTCGACAGGAGGTCCCTCTGGCCCCCCTATACGCGTGTCCTTCTTTTGTCGTCCACCATCCAGCACGCTTCACTATCAAAGGGAATCACTTCATGCAGACTTCAGTATTTATCAAGGCTCTAGAAGTTTTACTCCGAGAAATTCACATCATGCCTTGGCCACGTCATCATCCTCCCGCCTTTGGCTCGCGTCTAAAATGCTGAAAGCCACTGTATGTCGGTGCTTGCGCATCGCGGTTCGGCACCAAGTATAGGTCAGGCTACACAGACCTCACCATGGATGCACCTCATATTCCCTCACCCAATCCCTCGTCAGCGCGTGTCCAGCCAATCCCACACGCGTTGGCACCAAAAAAAGGCATCCGCCCGCCGTTTGGACGGGCTTTGGCAGACGAAACCGGTGACAAATCTGAAGAGGAAGGTGGGCAAGGCGAGACCACAGCCAGGCGTGTGGCCGGCCGGTGAACCCTTTGACTTTTGTCGGACCTTCCGCCCGCCCGCCCAGCGGCACAACCGCTCAACGGTCGCCCTCGCGTTGCGGTGTGTGTGCCCCGGCCGTGAACAAACCATCCTACACTGTCGTTGCTGACATTCTGGGAAGAAGTGTGTATTTTCGTCAACAGCAGAAGCCTATGGGCATGGTCGGCACCAGTTATGAGCACGAGAGGGAGCGTTGTCCTGCCAACACAGACGTTCGCTCGTCGGGCCACACCACGTGTTTCCGTCAGCGCGCCCGCCAAACATTCCATTCCTCTGCGGTCTCGCAACACGGCAAAGGATCTCCAGATCGGCAGGGCCTCAGACGACGCTCCCGAGGTCCGAAACACGCGTGACGTTAAATGGAAGGGCGATTTTTCCGACGCGCGTCGACACGCGTCGCCGGCGAGAGCCGTTGGGTGCCTACCCCGCGAATCTTGCGTCCCGCAACACGTAACCGTTAGACAATTCTGTGCTGAGGGCGAGGAGTGGCATACATTCCTGTTCGTTGCAGTCTGTGCCTCGGGTCCCTCCCTCCGTTCACGCCTCTCTCCCTCCAACCACACTTCACCACACCACACCTACCAACAACCCACACTCGCTCGACCAGCGTCTATTCGCTCCCGGCCACCTTTTACGGTCCCCTTCCTTTCTTTACCGACTTCGGTCCCCCTCCGTCCCTGTCCAACTCACCCACCATGGCACCTCGCCAAAGTCATTCATTTGCTCTCTCGTTCCTCGCCCTCTCGGCCCTCCTCTCGACGGCAGCAGCCTCGGCCGTCTCGACCTCCGTCTTCCCCAATGCCGCCTGTGCTGGCTCGTCGAGCACGTCCGGCGGACTCGTCGGCATCGGCCAGGTAGCCGTCTCTGGCGGCGGTTTTGAGGCGCACTGTGGCTGTCTTGCTGTGAGTGTCCTCCCATTTGAGCTTCAGATTACGAAAGGAGGATGCACAAAGGGGGAGCTCACAGCGCTGACCTTTTTTTTTGCGACGCGTGGCCTAACAGGACAAGCTCCCCGGATTCGTCGCCTGCCCTACCTCCGAAGCCGGCGAGTCAGTCTGCAACTCGATCCTCGACCTCGATTCTGGCTCCTTCACCGCCGAATGCGGCATCATTTCCTGCGAGGGCTCGTACGTTGCACTTTTCTCGGCCACGCGTCGCTTTCCTTTGAAAGCTCACGCGCGCCCCGCGCCTTCCACAGCGCCTGCCCGACCACGGTCGTCAACACTGTTGTCGTTGATGACACCGACTGCTTCACCTCCGGCAAGGGCAACTTGGGCTACTCGACCATCGACGGCGTCTCGCACTGCGCGTGCTCCTCCGTACGTGCCCTGCCCTCTTTTTGTGATCACGTTTTTTGAGGCGGCGGGCGGCGCGTCGGAGCGCGTCGGGCCGTCTTTCTCGGAAGTGCAGAGGCGGAAGCTGACTTTGCATCAATTTTGTTGGGGTTGATCAGGAGGGAGACGACAGCTTTGTTACTTGCCCTTCGGTCGCCAATGGCCGTCCTTCCTGCGTTTCGACCGACAGTGACTTCCTCGGCATGACCCGTGACGCGCACGAGACCGTCCAGTGTGGCATCGTTTGTGATGAGGTGGGTTTGCGCTCCCATCCTTGCTCTCTATCTTTTAGACAACTGTTAACCTTTTCTTCTGATGACAGGGTTTCTACTTGACGCCCGGTGGATCGTGCACCAAGAACATCAAGCGCGCTGACCCCGCCGGCGCGTCTGGCACCTTCAACACTGGACCCATCAAGATTGGTGCTTCCCAGGCTCACGCTGCCTCGAGTGCGAGTACCACCGCCTCAGAGGGTACTTTCACTACCGGTCCTATTAAGGTGCGTTCTCGTTGAGCTTTGATCGGAGGCGCGGGCATCTTTCGCTGACCGGTGGGATTCTGCCGCAGGTTATCACGACCACGGCCGCTGCTACGACCTCGACTGGGCACCACCACCACCACCACCACACGCACAAGCACTCGTCTGAGACTGAGACTTCGATTCACCTCACTGGCGTGACGAAACTTGCTCCCACGACGACCTCGACCTCGACGCACCACTACGGCTCGCACAGGCCTCACCATGGTCACCATGCCCACTCTTCGTCGTCTTCTGAGACTGAGACCTCCATTCACCTCACTGGAGTCACCAAGGTATGTGTCAGCGCGGTTGAGACGAACAGAGCGTGAGGCTGACGTGGCTTCTGCTGTGCTTTCAGGTTGTTACCGTGACCGTTACTGCTGACCCTACGTCGACTTCCACGCACCACCACCACCACACGACGCACAAGCACCACCACCACTCGTCGTCGTCCGAGACTGACACGTCCATCTCTCTCGGAGGTGTTACCAAAGTGGGTCGCAGGCTTTGTGTACACGAATGCTCCCGTACTGACATACAGACCCGTCTTTTTCTTCAGGTCTTCCCTACTACGACTTACTCGACCAGTAGCTATGGCTCGCACAGTGAGTTGACCCCCTCGAGACACGTCCGCGCTCCGCACGAGAAGCTGATCGTTCCACACTCGCCAGGGCACCACCACACGTCGAACACGCACAACCATGCCGCTCACACGACTTCCCAGACTGCCTCTCCTACGACCATCGTCCTCACCGGTGTCACGAAGGTGAGTCAGCTCCTGAAACTTGACTGTGGTTTTAGGCTCACCTGGCTGACTCGGCCGATTTTTCTCCCGCTCAGATCATCCCCACCGGAAGCGTTCAGCCTGATGTTTCGTCGATCATCTCGAGTCGCCGCAGCCATCACAGCCACCACCGTCACCACACCTCGTCGACCTCCGGAACCGAGACTTCGATCCACCTCAGTGGAGTAACCAAGGCTAGTTGGCCCTGCTCGCACGGCTTCTTTTCTAAACACATCACTGACCCCTTCTCTTGTGCGCCCTTATAGATCATTCCCACGACCACTGCTGCTCCCTCGACCACCAACGCCCTCTCCTCGGCGCTTTCGTCCCGCCTGAGCCACGCGTCGGGCATCCGCTCGCACTCGCACCATCACTCGCACTCGCACAGCTCGAGCTCGACCGAGACGTTTATCTCGCTCACCGGCGTTACAAAGATCGCTCCCACGACGACGACGACCTCCTCGGGCGCCGCTAGCACCTCTGCTTCGACTTCGACGACGACCAAGACCGGTCCCTCGGCCGTCTTTGGTGGCGGACCGATCAAGATTGGCGCGAGCCAGGCCGCCAAGATGATCAAGAGGGTCGTTCAGGAGACGGCTCAGGAGACTTTCGAGGCCGACTTGTGTGCCGCTGATGAGAGGAAGTGCCCCGCTAGCGCGTTTGGTGACTACTCCGTGCGTGTCTCTCTCCCCTCTCAAGTATGGGAGGCCGTCACTGACGCTTCTTCGATTTGCCAACAGTGTGTTCGCCTTGACGATGTCGAGGAGTGTGGAGGCTGCCGAAGCCTCGGCGAGTCGCAGAACTGTCTCGACATTCCTGGCGTTGCCACCGCTGCCTGCCTGCGAGGAGGCTGTGTTGTCCGTACGTGGCTTCTTTGACTTCCTCGCCTTCCACCGCCGATCCTGATGTTTTTTTTCGCTTCAATAGGCTCCTGCAAGGCTGGGTTCATCCAGACCTCCGACAGCGAGTGCTCTGCCAAGGAATAAACTAAAAGAGAAACCCCAGTTCTCGTCTCCCCGATACACGTGTTTAACACCACCACTTCTGTGCTACTAGTCTCCCCTCCTTTCCTCGCTCGCATTCTCCCCTTACGTCCTTCTTTTTTTCCTCCACCACTTTACGACACCACTGGGGCCATGTTCCCTTCTCCCCCTGTGTCTCGTCTGGCTATAGTTGGTGGGCCCTTTCGGTCTTGCACTCCTGGCGGCGGCAAGCGGGGTTCTTTCTCCTCTCGAATGTTTCTTCTTAGGGTTTCAAGGTGTATCACAACGTTTGTTAGTCCTGGAAAGCAATACAGTGTCCCTCACTACTTCAACTTGTGGCACAGAGTCTTTTCGAGTCGAATCCGTCTCGGTTCGAAAGGGCAAGGGCCCTCTACGAACGCGAACAGACCGCGTCCCACCCCACGACGCTTCCTCACTTCAGAATACTTGAAGCGCAGACAGTGCGTCATATAATTCTGACTGTCACTTGGTTAATTGTGTTTAACTGCATGGTCATCCTCGTCATACGTGAACAGTGGAGGATCCAAGCAGGTGGAGTCGTCCGGCCGCCATCGGGCTTGTGTCGCTCAGCGCCGGCTGGAGCCACAATCTCTTCCCAGGTGAGGGATGCGCCTTTGAAGGGAAGACCATGAAGGCTTCAGATAGTTTCGACAGGTTGGTGGATGCAGAGCAAGCCCATCCGGTTAAGACGTTGGAAGATGTAGACCCGTACGAGCGGAGCAGCAAGTAGACCGAGGTAATATACGGCTTTCACTTTTCATCCTCACACCCTACCGCCCAACCAAAACGCGATGACTCCAGCAGTAGCCACGAACGCCCCAATCGAGAAGAACGCGACACACTTCATGAACCCGACCTCTTCGTACACCGAATCCCCAATCGCCGCCGCGTCCTTACAAGCGACCTCCATCTCCTGCGCCAACTTGGCCACCGAAAACTCTTTCCTCGTCCGCCTTTGCCCTTCGCTCCCAATCTCTCGACGACGTTCCGGCGAGAGCGCGAGCAAGTCTTTCAAAGCCGTGGCCCACACTTCTGCTGACGGGACTCTCAACAACCCCGTCGTTGAGGGATCCTCAAGGCCCGCATCGACGATCGTTTCTGTCGGTCCTCCTGTGTCGGTAGCGAGTACTGGAAGACCAGAAGCCATAGCCTCGAGAGGAACAATTCCGAGGTGTTCGTAAGAGGGTGTGTAGAGGAGCGCGACGACAGAGGTTGAAGAGAGGAGAAGCGCTTTGTGGTCGTTGGTCATGTTGAGGAGGAAGAGGACCTGAGATGGAGAGGTTGGTGGGGAAGTGGAGATTTCAGAGAGGTCGGGAGAGGCGCCGTCGGTCGGTTTGAGGGGCGAGGCGGCGTAGGTGTAGTGCGTGAGCTCGAGCGACGTGGCGAGCTCTTGTAGTTTTGCGAGGGTCGACACGTTGTCTGGAAGTCGAGGATCGTAGCCGCCTTGAGATGAATGTCAGCAAGAAAGCAATGATCAAATGTTCTTTCCTCGAGACTCACCTGCCAGGATTAATTGCAAGTTGGGCTGAGCTTCCCTGGCTCGAGCGAACGAAGCGACGGCGAGCTCGACGTCCTTTTTGAGCTCGAAGCGGTTGATGGAGAGCAGCGTAGGTTGCGTCCTGCAGAGCATCGCATCTTTCTTAGCATTCACTCGAATGCAAGAAAATGTAAGAAGGGAACGCACGGCACCAACCACTCGTCCGCCTCCTTGACGTCCACCTCCTTGCCATACGCATCCACATCAATCCCCGGATACACAACCCTCGGCACCCTCCCCATCGTCGCAAACGTCTTCCCAAACACCCCTTGCGTGAACCTCGAATTGACCAAGATCTTGTCCGCCTCTCCCGTGGTCGTTTCCTCGAACCTATCAATCGGCGCGCGGTAGATCCCCCTCAGCTGGCCTCTCAAGCTCCAGTCCCTCGCGCCTGTGATGTGCTCGTGCGCGGACCGGGAAGGAGAGAGGAGGAGGTCTGGGAAGTGGCAGTAAAACACGACGCGGTTGGCGCCGAGCCAGCGGAGGAGCGGGATGCTCGCAGAGAGCTGGTCGACGACGACGACGTCGAATGGTGCGAGTTGGCGACGTGGACTCCAGTCCGAGCTGGAGGTGAAGGGGTGGGCTTGGGGGAGGATGAAGGAGGAGAGGATGGGGAGGGAGCTGAGGTGATACAGAAGGGTCGCGAGGAGGAAGGAGAGGGTGAGGTGGAACTGGCGGAGGATGGCGCAGATGATGGTGAACCGGCCAAGGAGAGATGGTGGAAAGATAGAGTTGCCTAGGACGTGTACTTTGAGGGTGCCTGCGTGGATATAGCACGGTTCAAGACCGTCAGTTGTCATCCTTGGAGCGTGTTGGTGCAGTACGCAGAGCGCGCCCTCGTCGATGCTCCTTCCAGACGCCCAAACCCCCCACGAAAATGCGCACGACTCTCTAAATATGTCTCTAGACTCACCATCTCGAGTCTCCTCGAAGCTGCGTCCTCGCGGGCCGTCCTGGTGGTGGCTCGTAAACACCTCGACATGATGCCCGCGCGCCTGCAGTCCCACGGCAGCATCGACGACCAACCTCTCTGCACCACCTACAAGAACACCCTATAGTCAGCTTTTTGGTCATATAGCACACCTGTCGCAATCAGCGACGAGGCGAGCGAGACGAGCGAGAGGGGAGCACGTGCCGATTCCGAGGTCGGGGTGGATGAAGGCGATCCGAAGCTTGGGCGGTAGCGGACGGGGAGCCGCTCGTTGCCGTTGTGCAGAGGTGAAGGGCGACGAGTTGCCGTACCCTGGTGAGCCGTTCATCGTCGTGCGAGTTTCGTCGTCGTCGTCGTCGTCGTCGTCGTCGTCGTCGTTCGCGGGTCGCGCGAGCGAAGTGAGGGAGAGCAAGGCGGGGAAATTTACTACACTTTGTTGCGGTCGCGGGAAAATAGTGAAAATTGTCGTGTTCAGTGCATAGTGACATCTACATGTTCCCATGCTGCCTCTCAGCAGAGTGCTGGCTCTGACTGACGTTCGATCCACACCAACACGTGTTCCGCACTTACGAACGACCAAATTGCCAGAAGATGCTCACAATGAAGCCTGATCCAGCTACTTTCTGCAATCACGGGAAGCAAACAGAAGAGTTTCACATTCACATTCCAATATAGAGACATTTATCTGGCAAAGTTGACATCATCTGCCTCGCGTGGCGCGAGTTCATTATCCGTTTTGGGCGGGCGGCCTGCCAGAGAGCTTCGCCTTCAACGCTCCGCTGCCCGCTGCCCAACGCAAAACTCGCACGACCTGCTCGTGAACGACCAGCGACGATGGGACTCTGCGGCCTGTTCTCGTCCAAGAAAGCACCAACCCCGTCGCCAGCACCCACGGCCGAACCGACGGCGCCCATCTCGCGAACGGACAAGGGCAAGGGCAAGGAGAAGGAACGCCCGCCAGACGCCGACGGCGAGCCAGCGCCGTTGCCATCGTCACGACGGCCGTCCAGAGCGACACCGACGACGCCGCAGAGCCCCCGCACGAGCATCTTTGGGCTGCCGCGACTCGAGATGGGCGCGGGCGAGGTGAACGACCTCGAGAGCGCGCTCACGTTCGGAGGCGAGCGCAAGCGGAGGCACAAGGGGAAGGGGAGGGCAGGGTCGCAGACGACGGCGTCGTCCGTTGGGCCGACGGAGGACGAGCTGGACGTGAGTGGCTCGTCCGTCGCGGGGTGGAAGGGGGGATGCTGATCGTTTGCGTGCGTGCGGCTCGCAGATGCTGTTTGGGATGATGGACGCGCGGGAGCCGTCGTCGCCTCGCTCGAGAGCGATGAGCTCGACTCGGAGCATCCAGAGGAGCGTCAATGGCAGCGTCGACAGTGGTGCTCCTCCTCCTCAACAGCCCGACGTCTTGCGACAGCTCATGTTCTGAAGCCCTCCGACCCGTGTACAAACCAGTGAGACACTTGCCTACGTTTGGATGGCTCGACGTCCCACGAGACGCTGAACCTTGTTTTTGCTTCCAGTAGAGCTGGAGCTCCGTCCTCTTCTCGTGTTTTTTGTTGTAGCGATACTCTTGTTGAACGCCCTCTCCTTGTGCATTCGTAACTTATGGCGTGCTGTGTGGTGTCTGGCCGCAACACCTGGTCAATTCCCCTCCTCCATCAGTCGAGAAATCCACGAATTCAGGAGCCCTAACGTCTTGCGAACTGCCGGGCAACCAGCATCTCCTGCCTTGCTCACGCCCGCTTGAGCCACTGACACGATCCACTCCGGCAAAACCTTCCTCAAACGCGACCCCGATCCTGACGAATCACCCACGTGGCTCTCCCGCCCCCCTCCGCCGCACCGCTTCTCACCTTCACCCGACCCATCCGCCCGACTTGGCAACAAATCTCCACAAAGACGACGATACTAAGATGGAGCTCCATTGTTTGTTGACATCATTAGCTGTTGTCGCGTGGAGGCGGGCGTCCCTGTTTGTTATCCGTTTCGGTCGGACGGACCTTTTGTTGTGTGACCCGGGGGCCGCGTTGACTGCTAGCCATCGAAGTGATGCTCTCTTCATCGCTTGCTGCACTTTGCTTCCTCCTACCTTATCCTACCCACTACCATGCCTCTTTGCGGAGCCCTCTCCTCCCTCTTCTCTTTCAAAAACTCCAACAAACGGCGGCACGCTCACATCGTCGATGTCGTCGCCACGGTGCCTAGGACGGCTTCGACCGGGAAGGATCAACGCCCCAAATCTGGCCTCTCCCGCAAGACGAGCATTTTCGACTTACCAAAGTCATTCACGATGGAGATGCACGTCGACAACCTCGAAAAGGCTTTGACGTTCAAGAAGGCGGAAAGCGTCAAGTCGCCACCGCTGTCACCGACCGAGTTCCCGTTGGAGGACGAATTGGATAACGTGAGTTCGTTCTTCCTGCTTGGGGGTCGATTTTGGAAAGCTTATTATCGATGCTTAGCTGTTATTCGGACCGGTGGACTCGAGACCCTCGTTGTCTTCCCCTCGCCCGAAACCTGTCGTCTTCACGCAAGTTGTGGAGCAGAGCATCGACGATCCTCGTCAGCCCTTGGCTTGGCGCTAGAGAGTGATCCCTCTATCAGTGTACATAGTAAGCTTTGTGAGAGCTTCGCTCGCTGAGTTTCCGCAAGTATCTGCAGCGCTGACCATTTCTCGACAGAAAGTCAGAGACACGTCTCCCCGATCCCTGTTGTAACGATCGCTATGGGCGGAAACGTGGACTGTTGTGCGACTGCAGCACTACCTCTTTTTTGCTCAGGGACAGCTCTTTCCAACGTTTGTTTGCTCGAGGCACGACTCCGAAAGAGTTTCGTCGCCTTTTTTGTGTGTTCCTGCAGGCTCTCCGCTACCCGTTCTGACTCTCGCGGTGTCCCGTGCCGGAGGGATTCTCCTGGCGCATCTCTATGTTCAAGAAAAGGCAGGCAGACGCAAACGAGACGGAGAAGTATAGCAAGGAAGTTGGGCGAGCACAACAGGGACGCCGGAAACGGGAATCCGTGCCTGAACGGACGCGCGTGCGGCGGGGGAGGCGAAGTTGAGCGATCGGGGGAGGCGAGCGCTCACGTTTGTGTTCCTTTTTGCTGGGCCGGACCTTCTCGCGAGGATTGCGTTTCGTCTTGGAGAAGGTTCCTTTCTTTTTGAGCCTCCTTTGTGCTCCGGCCACAGTTCAGGCTCAGCAACAGCTTGCCTTCCTCGCTTTTGCCCTTCACCTCGAGCACAAAGTCCAGATTCTGCTGGTGACACGAAACGCAACGAACGGAACGACGCAGCCATGTCGGACACTTCTGGCTCTTCGGACCTCACCATCGCCATAGCGACGGAGATGTGGGTCGCCAACACCGCTCCAAGGATCTTTGGCAACCTCTTCAGCACGCTCCTCAGCGTCAGCCCTTCTCCCTTCATCTGCGCCACTTGAACTGAAGCTGATGGAACACCGTACTCACCTCCGCTATGTACTGCACAGGGCGTCGTGTTCATGCAGATGATCTCGTTCTTCACCGCCAGCGCTGGGAAGTTCCCAGCACGTCGCTTCGACTACTGGGTCGTGGGACTGCTCGCTCTGTTCTGCACTCTCCAGATCGCGCTCGACTGGGTGGTGCGTGGTTTCTGTCCCGTCCGAACGTGGACTCGAGCGGACACGGGTCGCTGATGTGCGGCTTTCTGGGTTAGGCGGTGTACCAGCTTGCGGTAGTTCATAGTGGAGAGGTCCTTTATCCGATGCGGTGGTACTGGAACGACTTTCTCCTCATCCCTGTCGCGGGGGTCATTGCTGTCGTCTCGCAAACGTGGTTTCTGGATAGAGCTTGGAGGGTGAGCTCGTTTCGTGCTCAATGGCACTAAGCATGAGAAGCTGACTTGGTTTGAGAAACAAAGCTCACGGGAAAGAACATGACCTTCTTCTGTGTGGCGACACTTCTGATGACGGCCTCCTTCGCTACGAGCTGGTCCATCTTCATCCTGTCGTGCTCGTGGCCGGCTGACTGGCCTTTATTCGTTCTCGTAAGCCTGTTCTTGCTGAATCATCTTCCGCACGAGCTGAAGCTCGAAGTATATATTAGGTTTCGGAGCTGTTCGTGGCATTCCTGTGGATCACGGCCGCGACGGACGTGCTCCTTACAGCTGTCCTGCTCTGGAAAGTCCGAGAGCTGTCCCAAGCGAACCGCTCTGACTTCTCGTGAGCCACACTGTTAAGATGATTTTGACATTACCTGACAGTTCCTTATTGCAGCTCAAGAGGGATGGTGAAGCACATCGTTCAGCTTTCCTTCGCCACGGGGTCGATCACCTCCCTCATCGCGCTCAGCGGCGGCGCGGTCTACCTCGCGACGTGGCGCGACACGAACGCGTTCTACCCCTTCGTCGACGCCCTCCCACGGCTCAGCGCGCTGTCTTGCGTCGTAACGCTCAACGTCCGTCGACAATGGCGCCGCGAGTCCGGCGGAGTCATTCAGAGCCCTTCAGGACCTCTCGTCGCGACCACGTCGCCGGACTTTAACAAGCAGAGCAGCTTCACCCTCCCGGCTTCTCTCCACGTGTTGAGGAGTAGCATGCTTGCCGCTTCGAACCGCCATGATATGGAGAGTGGGTCGGTGGACGATCTCGAGAAAGCTCTCAAGTTTCCGCAGAGGGAGTCGCAGTTGTTGTCGTTGGACGAGTTGGAAGAAGAGGTGAGCCATTGACTTGACTGCGTTGGTGGCCACAAGATCTGAATCTCTTCCGTGCACAGTTTGCACAGACGGCGAAAGAGGCGAGAGAGACGCCAGAGGTTGCTCGGAAGCCTCCGCCGCGAAGGGGCGCCTCTGGCGACAGCGGAATCTTCATCACAACCACGGTGGAGCGTGCAGTGGATAGTCTGTAGGAGGACCGAAGCATCAAAGAGGGTCGTAACCAAGAAATACAGGTTGTTGTACAATACCAGCATAGTGGACCGGTCACTGTCAGCGGACAATGTCACACCACGTGTTCTTCCGATCTCATCCTCCCTTGGGCATTCAGCCTACTTGCCTCAAACAAGAGAGGAAAATTTTTCCTACATCCTCCATACTCTTCCTGTCTTCGCACAGATATTGTACTTGGCCGCCTGCTTGCCGACCTTCCCGAACTCAGCCTCCGCTGCTCTCGCTCGCCACGCCTCCACTACGACAGGTTCTGTTCCTAGTTCGCCGCTTCCTGCCCCTGCCGGCGACTCTAATCAGCCTGGAATGACAAGGGAGCCGTCGTACAGGTGTCCCTATCTGCACCGGACAGGCAAGGCTCCCGAACACTCCCAGAACGCACGGAAACGGACTTGGGTGCCTGAATGTGGCCTGCGCGAGAGAGTTTGCGACAGTTGAGCGATCGGCCAGGATCTGCGCACACGCGGAAGCAGTAAACGCCCGCCTTCTATCGCTCGCTGTGCCCTGCTCCGTCTTTTTTTTCCGCTTCTGTTCTACCTTCACCGACACCTGAAGCATAGAGCTCGAGCAGGCAGTGTCGCCATGGCTTCCGCAGAAGACGCGTTCGTCGCGTCTGCCGCCTCGCTGTGGAACGATAACGCCGGACCACGCGTCGTCGGCAATCTTTTTGCTACGTTCTGCAGCGTAAGCCAAGGACTTCCAGCACTGTCATCGAGCACTAGAGCTGATAGTGATTGCATAGGGTGTACTTTTCATGAACATGGTCGTCTTCTGGACGGACGACGAGGGGCCTCCACGGCGGCGTGTCGAGAAATGGCTAGTCGGGATTCTGGCCGTGCTGTCTGCCATGGGAGTCGCGCTGGACTGGCTTGTGAGTTGATTGACGGATGTTATGGGAGCTAGTTAGAAGGGCACCAGGACAGGAGAGCTGACCCGTCGGGAGTGAAGGGGAGTTATGAGCTGGCGGTAACACACAGCGGCGACCCGACGTATCCAATGTTTTGGTGCTGGAACGACTACGTGCTCATCCCAAACGCCAGTCTCATCACGATCGTGTCGGAGCTATGGTTCTTTGAACGAGCCTGGAAGGTGCGTCTTGTGAGAGATTGCGGTGCGGTGTAGGTGCAGGAGCTGACATGTCTCAATACAGCTGACGGGCAAGAACAAATACTACTTGGGAGTCACGTTGTTCACCATGGCAATTTCCCTTTCGACTTCCATGGCGCTCTTCATCATCTCGCAAACGTGGAGCGACACCAACGGCTACACCAACGACAAGTATGCAGCCGTACGTGTCCTTCCAGGGATCGCATCCGAAGGAGAAGAGATCGCGGGCTTACTTATTGCGAGGCGTTCTAGACTATGGAGGCACTCTTGGTTACTTTCTTGTGGTCTACGGCGCTCGTGGATGCGATGACCACCTCGGTCTTGATCTGGAAAGTGCGAGCTCTCGCACGCAAGAACGCCACCATCTTCTCGTGAGCCTCAGGTTTTCCTATCCACCTCGCCCCAACTTCCACTCAACTACCCCTCAAACCCATCCACAGTGCCGCAGGACTCGTCAGCAACATCATCCAACTCTCCTTCGCGACCGGCGCGTTGACGGCCATCATCGCGCTCGCCTGCGGCGTGGTCTACCACACCACGTGGGAGCTCGGCAACATGTTCTACCCGCTCAGCGATTTCCTCCCTCGCTGTTCCGCCATCTCCTGTCTCATCACGCTCAACCTCCGCCGGAAATGGCGACGCCAGTCCGGCGGCGTCGTCGTTTCCCCTCCTGCGGGCGCGTTCTCGCCGACGCTCGCGACGCGGCCGTCACAGACGTTCGAGGTCGGGTTGCAGTCTAGTCGACAGGCAGTGAGGAGCATCAAGTTTGCTGATACGGTAAATGGGAGTCCGAACCCTCATGTATCGGAGATTGGGAGCGTGGGGGACCTGGAGAGGGCGTTGAAGTACTTTCAGAACGAGTCGATGGAGGGGAGAGGAGTGTCGCCTATGGTTGCCTCCACGGCGTCTAATGATGAAAGCGACGTACGTTGTTTCCTTTTTTGTGGGAACTGGTGTTGATGACGTTACGGGCCTACAGTTCTTCCCTCCACCTTCACGGAACTCGAGAGGCCGGAGGTTGCATAGCGGGGTATTCGTCACAGCCAAGGTGTCGCGGCATGTTGAGGGCCCATAGGACGGATGTGATAGGTTTTGGTGTTGTAGGACCTGTATGTTGAAAAATGTAGCACTATGAGCGTTTTAGCCTACCCTTGTTCTTGATGACACCGTTACACGTGTTGCGGGCAACGGGTAAGAGCTGAATGGGCTCTGGTCGGCCTAGAATCAATGTTTTGGTTTGGTTTGGTCGAGGCTGCATCTACTTTGGCCATCGCGGATGAAATGGG
>JALBUQ010000106.1:0-80936 GCA_024364755.1 Pseudohyphozyma bogoriensis
GGAGGAGGAAGAAAAGCGAGGGGAGGAGGAGGAGGAGGGGTGGAGAGAGAGGGTAAGGAAGGCGAGGGAGGGTTACGTCGGATGATAACTTGGCTTTTGCGGTATTATGAGTGTCGGTGGTAGTCCTTTGGGCTTTTTTGGGGAATGCAGAGCGAGGGTCTGGATTGTTCTTCTCGCTGGCTGTGTGGTGAGAAGACGTGGCGCAAATTCGTGTTTCCATCGCACCAAGAATGACGACAACCTACGCATCTAACGGTACACCAACATAATTCTTTCAAATGAGATCCCTTCACTATTTGAGCGCAGCTGCAATGAGAAGAGAACGTGGATGTTGTGTAGCAAACAAGACGCTCACGAAATGCTCCTTCTTGAACGTAAACTTTACACTCTTCGTCGACGCGTCCTGCGCCTTTGTCCTCAGAGTCCTTGCTAGCAAAGCTGGACCACAGAAGAACACTTTGCATTCCCTCCGTCAGTACTCCCACCCCTTCTCCCCCTCAAAAAAGGAAACGAAAAACGTACCGCCAACTCGTGTTACCGCCCTACTCGACCCACCGGGTAAGTACCGCCCTTCATCGATTGCAGTAGTGAGGTTCGTAAAGATTGATTCCCATCGTGGTCGACCAAAGTTCGTTCGGGTGCGCAGGTTCGTCAGGGTGTCGTATTCACTGCTGGCGTCTGGATCGGGGTGTGAGAGGGGTTTAATAGGGAAATAAGAGGGAAGACGGAAGAAGGACGGACCGTGGGTGGTGAAAATTTTGATGGCTGTATTGTATGAGACTTTTAGCTGGGCGAAGGGAATCAGTTCAGGGTCAACTCACCTTCGGTTTGCATCTTTCCCGTGAAGTAAAGTCGGATCCGGAGGAAGTCTGGGTCCGTTTGCATCTATTCTCGGTCCAAGCTTCAGTTCCAGCGACAGAAACGAAGATCAGGATAAAGTCTGAAAGAACTCACGTCCTCGAGCTGGTGCAGCAGCGTTTCGAACCACTTGAAGTCTCCGACGTCGCGGCAGCACCAGATGAATTCCACGCGCTTCAGCGCACCCGCCTGGTTCTTTTGTTGCATGTACCTGATTGTTCTCAGGCTTGATGAATATCCCTCATGAGGCTAAGAAAAAGACAGCGGCTCACCAGATGTTCTTCAGGACTGAAACGTAAGGGGTTACGCCGATCCCGGTGCCGATGAGGACCGCGACTGCGATGTTGACGTGGGTCAGCTTGGAGTTCGGGAGAGAAGAGAGAGAGAGAGGACGCACCTTCAAAGATGAACACATCTTCTGCCGGTGCACCTATTATCATATAACCAGATTTTGGTTAGGAAACAGATCTGCTGGTCATGGTAAAGAGTCTAGAGAACGCACCGTACGGCCCATCAATCCTCAACGTCGGGAACGGCGCATACCACGCCCCTAAAGTCTCCTGCACGTCGATGTACGCCAAACTGCTGCTCAACCACTTGGAAGGAAACATGGAAACATCTGTAGAGGACGCGGCGGCGGAACCGTTGGTCGAACCTAGGCGGTTGCCGAGGGCCCTGTTGGGCAACGTCGACGAACCACGTCAGCTTGCTCAATCTCCCGAACAGGAGAAGGGTACCGTACCTGGTGAAGTCCCCGACCCTCCTCACGTGAATAGAGATATATGGATCGTCCGGAGCGGACGAGATCGTGAAAGGGTGCCATTGGAATTTACTGATCTCGGGGACGTTGACGAACAGCCACATTCCCGGGCGGTATTTGAGGGAAGGTTTCTCGAAGCGGATCTCGTAGGCTCCGGAAGGGTGCATTAGGACTGAGGTAATGATTGTGGTGCGGCGGGCGCGGATCTATGGAGTGAGGGGGTTAGCGGAGGAGAAGAATGGTATGTACATGTGCGGGACTGACCTCTCGCCAAACCCGCTCCGCGAAGTACAGGATTCCGCCGATTATTGTCCAGCGCCAGGAATGGTATCCGAGGCATTGGACTGGCTGGTCCTCTACTGAGCCTCGCACAAAACATCCCGCTGTGGAGGTGACGCGGTTCAATGAGGAGCTTTGGGGTGACAGGAAGGGGGCGTACTCGCGTGAGTGTAGAGACCGAGGAGGAAGAAGAAAGCCTAGGAGTATTTGAGGAGATATGTATCTTTCTGATGAGGTAAGGACACAGACTCACAAGATGATGGGTGTACCAGAACGCTTCGAAGCACTGCTTCCGGATCTTGGCGTGCGCCGTCGTATACCTTCGAGCGGGATAGATGTCAGCTACCGGTTACAAAGGACCAGCGAAAGAGTCTAATACATCAAGAACATGATGACTAGCATCACGTGTCCCGTAAAGGCGCCGGACTGGGTGTACATGATCATCGCGGCGGATTCTTTCCGCACTTGGGTGCTTTCGACGTGAAACATGTTGACGTCTGGACGGGGTTTTGAATCATCATTTATCCTTTAAAATGATCCTGAGGCTAACTTGAGCGCACAGTGCATTGTGGTGTGGACGATAGTGAAGAACAAGATGCTGTACGCGACTATTTCCACAACCAGTCAGCACCGCTCACGCTCCACAACCAACGAAACTCACCTTGCCGATGAAACCACAAGTTCTCCTCAAGCGGCAACAACCAAATCAACCTCGGTCTCAACAAACAAATCACGTTCCTCAACACTGCTCGCTCCCATCGATACGAATTAGCTGCACCCCCCCTGGGGCTTCGGAGTCCTTCCCCCCGTTGCGAAGGGCTTGACACTCACCTGGGAGGACGAGGAGCAGTCCGTCTACGGCGAGTGCAAGACCGGAACCTCGAGAGATCCAGACAGAGAACTCGAGGGTGTTGAGCGTGGCAAGGCGAGGGTCGGATTGCTGTCCCAGGGGTGGGTCAGCGGAGGAGGGAAGGGCGAGCTGATGGAGGGAAAGGGAAGGAGCACACCTGTTTGTGCCACCCGTAGGCGAAGAGTCCTGCATGGCCGCCGTAGAACCTGGTTAGATGGAGTTCCATCAGCTGAAAAATCGTTCGTTTGCTTTCCGGCGTCCTCCGTTCGGCGACTCCCGTCGCGATGTGGTGTGGCGTTACGGGGGTGAAGAAAGAGTTGACTGACAAGATGTTGAAGACTATCCGTTGCCCGGTGATCTGTCGCCTGAGCCAGTATGGGTAGCTTTTCATCTTATGGATGAATTGAGCGACGAAGGTGGGAGGGATGGTGAGGGGTCGAACGTTGGTTGAGGTGGTCAGCGCTGTTCTTGCCGGAGAGCAGAACAGCTCAAAGCTCTAGATCAATTGTTAACAAGATGTCAACAACACAACAAAGTGAGAAATCAAGGGAATGGGCTCTCACTACTTCGTTTCTATGCAGCTTTGTTGACAGGTGAAGGAGGCAAGGAGGAGGGAGGCAGACACGTCTGTCGTCACGCACGACGTCGGTCGCCACGCGAGCGTTTTGCTCGGACTCCGATGCATTTCCGCCTTTGCTATCGAATCAATAGGAGGGAGTCGGTGTTCCACCGCGGCCAAAGAAGCTTCATGAAACAGTTTTCAGCTGACTTCGGGGGCTTTCGTCGGTAGCCCGCACCTCGTGGGACGTGCCGGACTCCGTTCGTCCGATCTCGCAACCACAAGCTCGGCCCTTTTTTTTTCCGAAAGAATTGTCGCGATGGATGGACACCCAAGAGACAGGATGGAATTGAAAAATGACAGCACGTTTCAGGATTCAGTCAAGAAAAGTTCCACGAAGGCTGATCGCTTTACTACAAAGACAAACGAGAGCGTGTCTTTTCTCTTAATGGAAAAGAAAGCCAAGCCGCACAGAATGTGCCCGTTAATCCATTGATCTGAGTTTTTTTCAACCACATCCAGAGCTGTAAAGTCTACACCGAAACAAAAGGAGCCAGTCCAAAGCACGTCGCCACAAGCAGCAGTACAAGAATAAGTATCGAGTACCACGTGGTCCGAACCAAGGCATGTCGGATGGCCAGGTGGTGAACGTTGACGGTCTGCAGGTCGCGACCACCGTTGGTGCGTCTAGTTCCCTTCCAGTCCTTCCAGTGTGGCTTGCGGGTGGCCCACCAAAGTCCGACTGGTACACGTACTCCATGTCAGTTCTTCCAGGAAAAAATGGGCAACGTGCTTACTACTGGTGTACGAGCTGTTCACCGTCAGCTTGCCGTCAATACGACCGTAGTTCTAGGTATGATAGATCAACGTGAGTAGAGGAGCGATACGAAAAAAGACTGGAACTTACGTGGCACAGCGGCGACTTAGCCACGCTTCCGGCGAGCTCCCTCTTGAGCTTGGTGTTGTGTCGCTCAAATGCCGAGTATTTTGGCTCGATGGAGCTGAGGCCGAGATCGACAAGCTGAAACATTGACAATCATCCATGAGATAAGAGTGACATGGCCGGCTAAATACCAGGCGTGCTTACCTCCTTGATAATCGTCGAAATTGCGCGCGACTGGTGGGGCACGTCGATCAGCCAGCGAAAGGGTACTGGAGGCGAATAAAATGAGTACCTGGTTTCCAGAGGTGTAGCCCCAGCTACCAGCCGTACTATTGGGTCCAAGAACTACAAAGTAGTTTGGGAACTGACAAGAAGCGAATGAGAAGCAGGAAGCACACGCGAACAAACGACGGCTTACGTAGGGCACCGCCAGGCCGAGGTACGCTTCCGGTCCACCGAGAGAGTCATAAAACTCTCCTAGATCTTGACCGTCTAGTCCTTTGAGTCCATCACGCAGACCAAGTCCGTACTGCGCTACATCGGAGCCCTAGAATTGGCACGTCAGCGTCCGGACAAGGAAGTCGGCAAGAAGCGGTTGCTCACCGTAGCGTAAATGATCACGTCGGCAGGGAAGAAGCGTCCGTCCTCCGTTTGGAGTCCTTCTTTGGTGATGTTGACGACGTTTCCGAGAACCAGCTCGACATTTTCGCGATGGAGGGACTCGAGCCAGCCGGCTGTGCTTGCCAGGTCAGCGCGAGATGATAGAGGCATCAGGGAGACTACTCACCGTTCCTGGCGACGCGCTTGCAGTTGTAGGCTGATCAAAGTCTTAGCATGCTTTTGGGATGAATTTAGTTGATGACTTACGGTAGTGAGGAGTGAGGGCCTCAAGGTACTTGGCAGGCGCGGTCGCCCGGGCGTACTCGAGGAGCTTCTCGCCGGCTGCCTCGCGCTTCTTGCTGTCCTTGAGTAGTCGTTGTTTCGACTTGAAATTCACTGAGCTTTGGTGTTATCGGAAGAAAAGGTATCAGATCTTCAGACTCACCCAAGCTTCGTAGGCCAGCTTGAAGCGATAGAGGCGAAGGAGTCCAGGGACGTGGGCAAAGGCCCACTTCAAGCGCTCGGAGTAGGCATAGTTGACTGTATGCAGAGAAGTCAGCGGGATGAAACGTACTTGAGAAGGTGATCATTACCTTTAGGGAGGTAGTAGCCGCCGGAACGAATGATGTGGGTCAAGTGAACGCCTGGGATTGCCGCCACTCCCGGAACTAGCTGGATCCCGGACGACCCATTGCCTGGAAGAAGAGTGAGTGCATGCAAAAAGAAGCAAAGGAAAATAACTAGCCAAGAACGACGACTCTCTTGCCTGACAAGCTGACAGAGTTGTCCCACTCGAGGTTGTGGAACCAGTCTCCACCGAAATCACGGAGCCCTGGGATGTCGGGAAGGAGGTGCTTCGCGAGAGGACCCGTCGCAGAGATCAAGATGTTTGCAGTGACTGTGAAAGTGTTGCCTCCGTCTTTGGGATCCGACGCAGTGTCTTTAAAGACGATCGCGTGGGCTTGCTCGTCTTCGAGCCACGTGGAGGAGACGTACTCGCTGTTGACCTTGACGGAAGGGCGGAGACCTGGAGAACAAAAGCTGAAGCCATCAGAAGAATAGTTAATCAGTACTGCCCGCGCGTTTACTCACCGTGCTTGTCCAAGAGACCCTCCCAGTACGCCAGCACTTCAGGCTGCGACGCGAACTTGTGCGACCAGTTTGGATTAAGGTCAGAGTAAAGCTGATAGAGATGTACATCTGTGTCGACACCTGATCCAACTGTCGGTCAATTCCTGCTCTCTCCACGGGAGCACAGTCCGCTCACCAGCATCCGGCCAAGTCGAATCGCGCCATATTCCGCCAACGCGCGACGCGCGCTCGTAAATCTACCGAGAACCGCCGTTAGGTCCCTTCTGTCCTACTATGTGGTCTAAGAAAGCATTAAGAAGACTCACAGTGATGACCGCCCTGTTTCCTAGGTCCTGCTTGAGCCGAATGGCCTGGTTGATACCTTTTGGAACACCACGTCAGCGATGCACGCCGGTGGGCGGACACGAAGCAAACACCGCGCACCAGAGATGCCCGAGCCAATGATGGCGATCTTGATAGCGTTTTTGGAGGACATGGTCGAGAAGTGTGAAAAAGGGGAAGAGAAGGGAAAGAAACAGGCGCAGAGCACCGGCGGATCACGAGTCGCGAGATCACGCCACGAATGGTGGCAAGGTGGTATCAACCTTGCGTGGCCGTATCAGAACACGGCAGATGGCGGCACATTGGTGCAATCCCGCCGTTCTTCTGCTGATTAATCTCGTTCGGGGACATGTGTGCCGAATGCTTCGAAGCACGTCCAGACACTTCGCCAGCACGTGAACTACCGGTACACCAAACGGCATGTCTGCGACGCCCATCTCGCGAACAAAGCCTCGGCCTTTTTTCCGAAAAAACTTTTCACGATGGATGGGATCTCAAGAGCCAAGATGAAATTAAACAATGGAAGTTCGTTGCAGGATCAGTCAAGAAAAGGTCCTTGAAGGATGGTCGCTTTACTACACAGACGAAACGAGCCCGTGTCAGAGATCTCTCACCGTAAGCAGGAACAGACAGCCAGAGAACGCACGAAATGCTCCTTGACGAACGTGAACTTGACTGTCTCGGTTGACGCTTTCTTCGTCTTCTCCTTGAGCGTTTTCGCTAATCCTCCAGGACCACAGTAGTACACTGCTCCCCGCCACAAGCCCACCATCAGCTCCAACGGACCCCCTGAAAAGTAAGGGCAAACTCACCGCCGACCGTGGTGCTCAACGAGCTTTCTCGACCTGGGAGGTATCGACCGGTCTCGATTGAGTGTCGGAGGTTGGAGAAGATCGAGTCCCACTCGGGTCGGCCAAAGTTGGTGCGCGAGCGGAGGTTCGTGAGGGCGTCAAACTCGTTGCCGGCGTCTGTGGCGAGGAGGGGACACGTCAGCGGTGGGAGAGAGAAAGAGAGGGTCGGCGCGGCGGCGTACCGTTGATGGCGATGTTTTGCATCACTAATGAGGGAGTTTTGTCAACAGTTGTGATGAAGGATTGGTGAGATGATGGCTACAAACCATCGGGCGAGATCCTGGCCGTGAGGTACATGTGGATCCGGAGGAAGTTGGGGTCCGTCTGCGCGTCCTCGAGGCGCTTCAGGAGGGTTTGGAACCATTCGAAAGAGCCGGTGTCCCGGTTGCACCACTTCAGAATGGATTCAGCTGGTGTCAAGAAATGTGGGAAGAGGGGAATTAGAATGGGGGAACGCACGATGAACTCGACGCGGCGGAGGACTCCGAGTCGGCCTTGTTGCTGCATGTACCTGAAGAAAGAAGCGAAAACACTTGATTTAGTGGTTCGTCTCACTGAGTTTGCTTCTTCAGGGCTTACCAGATGTTCTTCAAGATGGAAGCGAAAGGCGTGACTCCGATCCCAGTCCCGACGAGAACGCAAACTGAGTGTGCTCAATCAGTAATGAATCTCGCCAACCAACTATCTCGAATGATCGCATACCCTCATTCTTGAACACATCTTCGGCGGGAGCACCTACATACACATGCTATCAGTCCAAACTACTGTTCGACAAAATCAAAAAGGGAGACAGAAACGCACCGTACGGCCCATCTATCCTCAACGTCGGCAACGGACGCGACCTCGCCCCGAGGACCTCTTGCACGTCTACAAAGTCGCCAGAGCCGTACCCGCCTTTTTCGTTCTTGCCGGAAGCGGAGAGGGAGGTTTCAGCGGCGAGGCCTTCGGTGCAGCCTAGACGGTTGCCGAGCGCTCTAGGGTAGAAATGATGAACCCACGTCAGCGTCAATTTTTGTGCACCGAGCTTACTCCTCGAGAAGTAACAAAAAGAAACCGAACGCACTTGGTGAAGTCACCAACCTGCCTAATATGCACCGAGACGTACGGATCGTCGGGGGCTGACGAGATGGTGAAAGGGTGCCATTGGAGTGTGCTGACTTCCGGGACGTTCAGGAAAAGCCACATCCCGGCTTTGTACTTGAACGAAAGCTTCTCGAATCGGATTTCCATGGCACCAGAGGGGTGCATGAGGACGCCGACGATCTTGGTCGAGCGACGGGCTCGGATCTGTGAAGGAGGTCGGGTTTAGTGGAGGAGGAGGAGTGGTGGACACGTGGAGAGGAGGCGACGGACCTCGCGCCAGACTCGTTCGCCGAAGTAAAGGATTCCGCCCCAGATAGTCCAGCGCCAGGATTCGTAGCCGAGGCATTGGACGGGTTCGTCGGGGAGGGCGCCGCGTACGAAGCAGCCGACTTGTTAGGTGTGGAACGGAGGTTAGAGGGGAGAAGGGTAGGGCGAAGGAGGAAAGGGAACGGACCGGCGTGCGTGTAGAGGCCTAGGAGGAAGAAAAAGGCCTACAAAAAAAGGTTTGAGATAGAGTTTTTTGTAGAGGCTTCAATCGATGAAAGGGGGCTCACCAGGTGATGAGTGTACCAGAAGGCTTCGAAGCACTGCTTGCGGATCCTCGCGTGCGCCGTCGTGTACCTTTGAGGAAGGGCAGTTGGCCAAATACCGGTTTTAAAAAACCAACAGTAGTCGCTACATACATTAAGAACATGATGACGAGCATTACGTGGCCCGTGAAAGCGCCAGGCTGGGAGTACATGATCATGATGGCCGTCTCCTTGCGCACTTGGGTGAGCTCGACGTTGAACATGTTGACGTCTGTCTCAGGCTGTTAGAACTCCTCCTTTCTCGTGAGCACTCAATGTTCAGGACGCACAGTGAGCAGTGGTGTGAACGATCGTGAAGAACAGCAAGCTGTACGCGACTGCCCACGCCACGTCAGCTCCATGGAACTCCTCCTCGAACGCGTGCGAGAAAACCGACTGACTCTGGCGATGGAACCAAATGTTCTCGTCCAATGGCATCAACCAAGCGAGCTTAGGTCGGAGGACGCAGATCAAGTTCCGGAGCACTGTTTGCCCTTTGGTTAGCAGCTTGACGACCACCACCGCGCGTCGTGGACGAGGGATTGCGAAGGAAACTCACCAGGGAGCACGAGGAGCAGTCCATCGACGCCGAGGGCCAGTCCAGCGCCTCGTGAGATCCAGACGGAGAATTTGAGGCCGTTGAGCGCTGCGAGACGTGGGTCGGATTGCTGGGCTCGTGCCGGATGTTAGCACCCGCCCGGGTTCCGCCGCCTCTTCACGACGAACGGAGTTTAGAGGGACGAACAACAACAGACCTGTTTGTGCCATCCGTAGGCGAAGATGGCGACGTGGCCTACGTAGAAGCTGGAAGTCCAGGAAAAAAAGTCAGTGAGCTCTTTCCATGTCGACAGCAAGGCAAGCGACGACGCACAAGATGTTCCACACGAGTCGGCGGCCGGTGAGCTCGCGTTTGTACCAGGGTGGTCGGTCCATGGTGGAGATACTTGTAGTGGAAGAAGAAGTAAAGTAGTGAAAATATTAAATGGAGAGGGTTCCGCCGGCGGAGTAGAGTAGGACGGCTCGAGGAAACGACGATGGGGCAGCACCAGGCTGGCGTGGTCGTGTCGTTCGTACGGCGGGAGGGGAGGAAAGGTTCGCGTCCAGGCGAGCGTGGGGGTCAACAGGGAAAGACCAGCTTCCAGAGTTTAGGATGATAGGTTGGAAGGAACGAGAAGAAGCTGGCAGCCTGGACGTTGCTCGGCGACCACTCGACGACCCCCCCGCGCGAGCGAGACGACGGTGGTCAGGCCGCGTAGCCTTGACGACGCGGTGGATTTGGGTGGTGCGTTCATCGGCAAGTCCGATATACTGAAGGTAAGCTAAAATTGAGGTGAGGAGCAAGGTTTATAAAATGAGGGGCACGGGTAGGGTCGTGTACGGGTGGAAGGAGGCGTAGTTGAAGAGGTACACGTGGTGGCTCCTTACGAAGCTGTCGATGTGCGGTGGGCTCTGGTATGATTTCCTACCGAGAAGTATAAAAGTGCTATCAGTATTGGCGTGAGTCTCCAAGAGAAGGGTGGTGCTCGGCTAACTGGTATCCGCATCAAGTCACTCGATGCCCCGACGAAGAGTCGCAATGGTTCCAGCTGCTGTTTTGTTTCCTGTCACTCCAGCTTCGATTGTCAAGGATCTCTTGAACTTTACCCGCTCCAACAACCTCGTCAACTCTCAGAGCTGATGGAAACACGCGAGCTTGGGAGGAGGCCCAGACCTTAAACCACACCACGTCAGCGGGTGGTTCACGCGGTACCCAACCCCTCGGTTTATACACATCCACGAGACCACAAACGGAGCAAAGCAGCGGAGCAGGCCGACGTGGGTCCAGTCCCAGACAAGCGACAAACTTGCGCATTCCAGGTCTCCGAACTCTTCCATCCCCCAGGGCGTGAGGACCTTCCTCTTTCGGCAGGTGCGCGCGGTCGAGTTGCGTTCCCTCGCAAGGGACGTCAAGTGCGCTTCTGCTTCTGCTTCTGCTTCTGCTTCCTGCTCCTTCGACGAAAACGCTTCTCTACATATATACGCCCAATCATCTGAGCAACTCTCACCGTTTGAAGGCCGAGGAGCCCACGCCCCTCCGACAACCCCCAACCACACTCGCATCACTCCGACCCCCCCGCGCGCTCACGCGTCTGGGGAGGCTGGGCGGGCGAGCGGGCCCACACAACAAGCTTTCAAGAGGATGGCGACGTCCCTCCCCTCTGTTCCGACGGGAACGAACCCCTATTCGGTGTATTTGGAGTATTTGGATGGATTGTATTACTTTCCCACGAGTGAGGGGTTTAGAGCGAGGTTGGTGGTGTTGTATGCGTTGCTTTCTTGGTGCGCTTTCTGGTTGGATTGAGGAAGGGAGAGAGGGCTGATAGGGTTTGCGTTGGGGGGGATCAGTGGAGTGGTGTTAGGGTTGGCGTTGGTGGTGGTGCAGATTTGGGAGGGGAGGAGGAAGAAGGTGAACGTGTTTTGGGTGTTTAGGTTGGTTCAGAGACCGTCGGGGAGGTATGTCGTGACCAAGTGCGTTCCCCTCTTCCCTTTCTCTTCTGGAAGGTTCTGTTAAAGCGAAGGCTTCTCGACAGCACGAAAACCGTGTCGATCGTCCTCTCCCTCATCACCTTCCCGGTCCTCTACGGCTACATCCACGCCACCTGGACCGTTTACCTCGATCATGGATCTCAAGCGACTCTCACGGCATGGTTCTCTCTACCGGCGTTTGGGTTCATCTTGCATGGGTGGTTGGTCGCTTGGGGGTTGCTCCAGGCGTACCTCCTTACGCCGGATTATAGCGACAAGAGTGTCGTCAGTGCGCGAGTCGCGAATGCGGTGTTTGTGGGTGGTGGAGCGGTGCTCTGTCTTGGAGTCCTTGTTTGTCTTTCCCTTCTTTTCTTCTCCTTTCTGGTTTTACTCTTCTCATGGCTGAAAGAGAGCTGGCAGGCCGCAGGGATCCTCAACTCTGTTCGAGGCCACACCGTTTGGGTCGCGTACCGAGCCGTGAGGACGAGGTTGGTCGAGGATGAAGCAGCGTGGGATGGGACGACTAGCATTGCTGCGCTGTTGGCTCTTCAGGGGCCGTTGAGTAATTTGACGAAAGCGGCCGGGAGGTTGAGGGTGTGAGTTTGTGGTGGTTTCTCTTGGGGGAGGGACGGAGGGCTGACGTGGTGTGGTCGTGCTTGTGTTCGCAGGTCCGGCGTGGCGCTGTACTCGCTCAACGCAGTTTCGGCCTTCTGTATTGGACTAGTAATTTCTCTTTTCTCTCCTGGCTATTTATATAGAAACTAAGAGCCCCTTTCGCCCAGGTCACGCTCTTCTCCCTCGGCCTCACGCGCCTCCTGCGCACCCAGATCCACCACAAAGTCACTCAGATCCAACCGCACCTTCCTTCCTCGACCCACTCTTCCTCCACTACAAACCCTTCTTCCGGATCACCGATCCATACGTTCATTGCGCCGTGGGCTTCTCCGAACGTCAATTCCTCTGTCGGTGATGGAGCTGGATGGGGATTAGGGGTGGGGACGACGACGGGGGACGCGAGGGGGAAGAGGCCTAGGCCGCCTAAAGTTGGGAGGAAAGAGATTAGGAGAGTCGCGAGAGAGGGGAGTGAGGCGACGGCGCATTTGGAGGGGCAGGCGATGGACATTATGGCGCTCCAAAAGGCCGAGAGGGATTTGGTTTCGGTGCGTTGCGTTTTTGTTTCAATGGAGGAGAGGAGGTACTAACGGAGGGGTTGGTGAGGTAGATATCGATAGCGGTCGGGTCGATAGCGTTTTGGTGTACGGGATTGACGGTGTGGATCGCTTGGGAGGTGTACAACAAGCCGGATCTCGGGAGGGATTGGCCGCTGTGTGCGTCCCGGTCCTCCCTCTTTTCCTTTTTTTTTCTCACTACTCACATCTTCGAGAACACAGACGAGTTCACAGTCACGTCGGTGTATTGGACGTACACGATCGTCGTGGTCGTTGCTCAAGTCGTCGTGACTGTCAATTCGGTGAGGAACGCGGCGCCGAAGCGGGAGCAACAGAGGGACGAGAGGGCGAGGCCGGGGAATACGGTCATGAGCTTTCGTGTAAGTCTTTTCCTTTTTTTCGTCTCTCCCTGATTCGAATGGCACAAGCTCAAACAAGGGGGAACCAGGGCCTCTTCGGGATCGGCGAATCGTCCGACGAGGAAGATTCCGACTTGTCTGCGCCGCATACGCGAAGCAACCCGTTCCACCAGACGAGGATCCACAAGCCTGTGTTTGATAGTAGGCCTTTGGCAGAAAGAGTGACGATTTCGGTGTGTGTCGAGAGGGAGGAAGAGACGAGTCCCGGGTTGGGGCGCTGGCGAGGGGGCGAGGAGGAGGGTTGAGGAGGGGGGAGGGACTGAATTTGTTGTTTCTATTAGGTTCGGATTGTATTGTAACTATAGTATCCGCTAGCCATCGTTAGCGGGAAAGCCACGTCAGCGCGCTCAGCTCTGAAACAGCCCCCAGAGGGACTGCGGGAGCGCGTGCCCCTCTTCCCCTTGTCGACGAGTTTCTCTGGCGCCGCTTTCGTCTGTACCACGTCCCGCCCCGCCCGCCCGCCCAACGGACGAACAACTCACTATAGTGACTTTTGAGCGTGGCAGCTGGTCCTGCCCCCTCCCACCTTCTCTTCAGCCAGCCAGCCCAGTCCAGTCGGAAACCCTTCCATCGCGTGCACGCGCCTCTCTCTCTCGTTCGCCCCGGCCGTTGTCCAACGCCCCCCTCTCTCGCGGCCTACTTTTCGCACGATCGCAGCCAGCACACAACTCGCACGACTTTCAGTTAGTGATAGAAGTGAACGGAGCGAGGGATGTGCTGCTCCAACGCGGCGTGGAAGAGGGAGGAAGTGCCCGACCACAAGGTGCGTCTTGCTTTGAGCGGTCGGACGAGGGGCGCACGAGCGAGAGGGGCGAAGGGGTGGTGGCGGTGGTGTGAGTACTGGGGTTAGAGAGAAGAGATGGTCGAAGGTCGAGCTGCTGTCAAGCGACGGGGACGGGCACAACGCAGCGGGTCAACACACTCCGCCGCTCGCGTCCTTGGTGCCTGTCTGGCGTCTGGCGGCTGACTCTGGGCTCGCACCGCCCGTCCGACGGCGGTGGTGAGAGTCTAGAGGGAGTATGGACGACTTTGGCTCGTGTTTGCGCTGTGGGAGGGTGCGACGGCCGAGGTCGGAGGGAACGCGACCGTTGGACTGTTGATCCACCGTAGCGCGTTCCTTCGTTTTTCGAACGCTTGCGAGGGGAAGGGATGGAGGAGCGGGAGGAGCACGCACACCCGAATAGGCATTCATGTTGACGTTACTGACTTTCTGTCCCTTTTCCTTCATGGCCTCCAGTTTGACTTTATCAACGTCGCCGAGTTCCACGCCACGAGCTGTACCACCAGGCTCCAGTACGCAACCCCCCTTCCTCCCTTCCTCTCCGGCGCACTGACAGAGCGGCCGTGAACAGGTATCTCTGGTTCTACATCCTCGTCATCAAATCTTTCGCAGTCTATGTCGTGCGTACCCCCCTTCCCTCCCGCTTCCACCCACCCCCCAACCCCCCGTCGGCCTCCGGTCGCTCCTCGGCAACCACTCGTCCCACGCTGTGCTGACCGTCACCTTTCCATCTTCTCCCATATTTGAATCCTTCGTCTAAACGTGAAACAGGCCGACGTCTACACCGGTATCGCGCTCCTCGCGTCGAACCACTGGTCCGGATCGATCCTCCAGTCCGCGGCCGCCAACAACGGGAGCACGAGCTCGAGTGTCTTGGAAGTACCGTTCAACATCGGAAAGGTGCGTTTGTGGATTCTTTCTTCGGAGGTCTGGAAGTGAGGATGCAGGTGGTGGGGTGAAGGCAAGCGGGAAAGGGGCTGACGTGGGTTGGATTTCCTCTTGTTTCCGTGGCGCGCCGCAGTGGATCTTCACGGGCTGTATCATCTTCTCGTTCCTCCTCCTCGCTTGGGAAGCTAGGAAAGCGAGAGCGATCATCAAGAGTCGTGACATCAGTTATGCGTTCACCAACGTTGTGCGTCTCTCCCCCCTCTTTCTCTCTCTCCCACGACTTTGTGGAGCGACGAGCTGACAGAAGGAACGTAGATGAGCAACAACTGGTACTCGATGAGGAGTTACGACCACTTCTGCTTCTTCTGTCAGATCAACAACTCGAAGAAGAAGAAGGACGAGTTCGCGTTCTTTGTCTTCTTCACGTTCAAGGGTCCGTCCTCGTCTTCCTCCTCTCGTACTTGATTTCAGTTAACCGACTATTGTTGGCCCCCCTCCTCCACCTTTTGTCCCCGCTCCTGCCACCCCATCGCCCACCCGACCCCTGAACTTCAAAACAGGATGGAAGCGCCTCCTCCTCGCCGACGCCCCTCGTCAAGTCATCAACGGCATCACGCTCTACTCGTTCGGCAAAGCGAAAGACTGGACCACCGACTTCTCCGACTACACCGGTGGCTCGATCTACACCGCGGGAGTCATCATCACCATGATCTTCTCCGTCGTCGTTTGGGTCGGATCGGCGATCCTGCTCTTGATCGCGGCGGCGATGTATGTCCCGCTGCTGTGCTACATTCAGGGGAACTTGAAGGAGTATTGCTGTCACAAGGTCGATAAGCGGTGCGTTTCCTTTCTTTTGGTAGCACTGAAAGTGAGGGGAAGCCAAACGGCTGACGTGTCGTCAACAGAATCGCCGAACTCATGCGCCGCAAGACCCGCAAACGCCTCGCCAAGGAAGCCGAAATCGCTCGCAAGGAAGCTGCAGGCGACTACTCCCACCTCCGGGACAAGAAGACGGGCAAAATGATAGCCGCTCCCCTCCCTCAACCGACTCTCCCTAAAATCGGGTTGCGCGACGACGACCTTTACGCTGGGAGCGACGCGGGGAGTGTTCATGGGAGTCAAAGAACGGGCAGTCAGAGGGGCGGCTATGGATATCCGCCAGCACGAGGAATCGGACCAGGGAGTTATGTGCCGACTGGATTTGGGATGGCGGGTGCTCCGGTTGGGAGACAGCAGCAGCAGCCGAGTGGGTTGGCGAGGACGGCGTACCCGTACAACGGGAGCGAGCCGGACTTCTCGAGACATGAGTACGCCGAGAGTGTCAACAGTCTTGATGGGTTCGCGGGCAGAGGCGCCGCGATGGGGTACGCCGACTCGAGGGAGAATTTGGCGGCGTGGAATGGGAGTGGCGATCTTGGGAGACCCGAGTTGGCGAGAGGTGGGACGATGATGAGCCGGGCGCCTAGTTATCGGAGTGATGGGGTTGGGGAACCGGGGGATTGGGGGAACGAGAAAGGCGGGAATGGGTACGGAGGAGGGTACGAGTACGACCGTTCAGGCGTCGCGTCGCCACCGCCGGCACTCAGTCACTCGACGTCGCAATCCCGACTACAGCACCAACCCTCGCTGTCGTCACTCGCACCGGACCGGTCGTCGCCGTTCGCGCGACAAAACTCGCAGAGAGAACCGTATGCGCCTCCGAGTCGCGACGTCCTTTATTCAAGAGCGGCGGCGGCGAGGGCGTCGGAGGGGAGTTTGGCGTATGATCGGGACGATCTTTATGGTACGGCGGGAGAGAGGGAGAGTTTGGGGAGTTTGGCGGCGGGGCCGTTTAGTTTGGAATTGCCGGTTAGTCAGAGAGGGACGGTTTTGAGTCCGGGTGGAGGAGGAGGAGGAGGGTATGGAGGGTGGGAAGAAGGGAGGACGGAGATGGTTGATCAGAGGGGTTGGGAGGAGGAAGGCGAGGGGAGGAGGGGGTGGAGATAAAGAGGTGGGAATGGGAGGGGAGGGGAGGAGGCTTGCTTTTGCTCTCGTTTATCGTTTTTTTGTTTTTGGCTACACGCCAACATTGTTTTGTAGATCTAACGCTAGGCTTGATGGAAAAAACCTTAGTTCTCTATATCTGAACTGGGGGTTGCAGCTTGATTTGACGCCGAGTTTTCTAGAAACCCAAACGTACGAAAAACACGTGTTCCCTCTCTCTATGATCTACAGAAGCTACTACACCCGCACGGGCACGCGCTGTCACCAACAACTCTTCTCCAAGACACCACCACCACCTTTCTCGTACCTATAATAACTCACTTCCTTCCCCCTCCCTCTTCCACTCCCGTTGGTCGATTCGAAATCGAGACAAAACGCTCGACGTTCGTTGACGCCCCAGATCTTTGACGACTCGATCGCGACGCCGTAGACTGGACTTTTGTCGGTCGTTGGAGTGGGAGCGAATGCTGTGATTCCTCGAGAGGGTGATTGAGAGGGTGGGCAAGAAGGGGAGGAAGAGGAGGAGAGGGGGAGGGAGGGCGACCGGACGTCGAATATCCGTAGGGAGCTGTTTCGGGATGTACCTACTACTATGTAGGAGCCACTAGGGCCACCGGTGGAGAGGGAGTAGCAGGCTGAGTCGTCCCATGGGTCGTAGAGGGTTGTTTGGGGAGAGGAGGAGGGGGAGCGCAAGTCGTGGATGTTGACGAGGGAGTTGTAGGCGCCGGAAATTAGAGTTGAGGATGGAGAGAGGAGGGAGGAGAGGGTTGGGGTCGTGAGAGAGTAGATGGAGGTTGGGGAGGGAAGGGAGAGGAGGGAAGGCGTGGTTGAGGGTTCGCCGGAGGAGGTTAAGGGATGGATCGAGAGCGGGTGGGGACCGGTGGACCCGGTTGCTAGCCATGGGGAGGTCGGGGAGGAGAGGAGTGACCAGGGTTTAGAAGGGAGGGTGAGGGTCGAAGGCGGGATCCACGGGGAGAGAGGGTACGAGTGGAGGCTGTGGACGAGAGGTTGGCGAGGGAGCGTGTGCAGGTCTTTGAGAGAGGTTTTTGGGGTCGGAGGTGGAGGAAGTTTCGTGGTGCTGATGGAGTAGAAGGTTGTGGGCGTGGTAGGCGAGGAAGAGAGGGACTGGATCGTGGTGGACTGGGACGAGTACCGCGCGACTTCGGAGAAGACGGGCGGAGTGCCGCCGAGTCGAACGCGGTGGATAAGGCCGGACAGGTGCGAGATGACGAGGTCGTCGTCGTGCCCTGGGATGGTCGTGATCCCCGTAATGTCGTCCACGATCCCCCTCCGCCCCCTGCCTTTCCGTGCAGCACCATCGACCGGTCCACTGGCGAGCTCCCAGGGCGTGCCGTCCGCTCCGACGTCCCAGACGTGCAGCACGTCGCCCTGACTCCAGACGACTCTGCCCCATCCACTGCTCTGCTCCCACAGCTTGAGCACGGGCATGCCCGCGCGTTCGCCCGCCCGGCCGACGCACTCGCCGCGCATCCTCCAGCCGTCCCACCGCTGCTCGAGGTCGCTCGCCCACCTCGCTCTGGCGGACCATGACCACGACTCGTGCTGGTGCTTGACTGTGAGAGGAGCGTACGAGAGCCGCGAGACGGCGAACGAGCGGAACCCGTGAGCGGCGACGAAGGCGTGCAGCGAGACGCAGGTGCCGGACAGGGACGCGAGCGACGAGAGGTCGAGGAACGGGAGGAGGTGGTGCAGGATCTCTGGTGGGAGGTCTAGTAGACTCGTGCACATTTAGCGGAATAGAGGGAGTTGTGGAAGCAGAGGGACCCCTCTCGCGCGGCGCCGAAGGAAGAGCTTGCGACGTTCAGAGTGGCGAACAAGGGGCGGGGACACGTCAGCGCAGTGAACCGTCAAGGGCGCCACTAGCTCAAGTCCTTTTATCGAGAGAGCTTCCTGATTTTGTGAGCCTCGTAATGGATGGGCAGTGGGGATGGCGGGCAAGGACCACGTGGTCAGGGCTGTGGCAAGCCTGAACGAGCCTCGGGTTGGCTTCCTATCGCTCCATCGTCACTTTTTTGTACTGCTTTTTCTCGCATCCCTTTTTACTCTGACTGAGACTTCCCACCAGGCTCTCCTCCTCAATGCAGCCTCAGAGGACGCCAGCCGCGCCTCGCTCCTCAACTTTATATCGTCGGCACCTTTTGAAGCTTAGAGTTCTGGCGACAGATATCACTCATTACTAGTGAGCACTTGCACCTGTACAGTCGATTGTGAGGCTGTCGTGGTGCCTCACCGCTCCAGTGCGTGATCAATCGACCGGGATTGGGGTCGCTTCTCGCGGCACTCTACTTTGTCGAGGCGACTGCAAATCCATGCCAGTTCTTCCATGGAGCCTAAATCTTGAGCCTCTGGGTGCAACTCTATCCTTCGATCAAGCGCTCCCCGTCGGCGGATTGTTTTGGTTGTCGGACCCCCTCGCGGCGCGCTGGAATGTGATGAGCAGCTCGGAGAGCATGCTCCACCTTGATTAAACCATAGAACTTCAATATGCTTTATACGTCATCATTTTGGAAGAAAAGAAGAACCAGCGAACGAAAGTCCATCGTCGATGTGATGCGGCGCAAAGAGAGTTGCAGCCAGGAAGGTCGACGTTGGCCCCGGCGTCACAGCAGGCGTTCCGTCTGTTAGATTTCTCTGACGAGCACATTCCACGTATATCTACAACTATCACTCAATCGTGAACTCTCACTCGTCCACGGGCCTCCGAACAGCGCCTCCCGCAAGCCTTTTTGGAAGAAGCCACGTGTAGACAAGCTTTCAGCCCGTCATACGCCTCGGCAACATTCCAGAGTGACACTGTGTGACGTCCGGAACTAATGTAGATGGCGTCTGGGTCATCCGAGGCCCTTTGACGACAGGTTCCCGGTTGTCGGAGGGACGGAGGACTCTGAGATTTCGTTCGCACCACGTCTCGGCCACGTTGGGTCAGGCCTAATTGGTTCTTCTCAGAGCCCACGGACTAGGGAAGCTCACGGAAGCTCATTTAGCCTGTTTTCACGGCGGGCGTCGACAGAACGGAGCAAATGCGAAAATGGCATTACTGCAGAATCGAGCGAACGGGGAGGCGCATCTGCCCGAACGGGAAGGAGGGCCGCGTCGGGAAGGACGAGCCAGCACGCGCGGGCACGAGTGGACCACGTTGTACTAGGGACTGGGTGGTGGTGTAGAGACTTGTGAGCCATGATACAGCAACGTGTGCACTCGTCCCTGATACCTCGCACGAGTGCGGCCTCCCACCCCCCGGCGCGCGAATTTCGTCCAAGTCGAACCGGGCGAACGCTCCTTGCCTTCCGACCATCACCTCCGCCCGCGCCGCTCGCCGCCCATTTCTCGCACGATCTCTTCGTTTCTGCTTGGGAAAAACTGTGTGCACCTGCTTGGCTGCAGTGTGCACCCATCACGCCCGCTGCCCCGTCGGACCTTCCCTAAGCGGGGGGGCTGCCACCCGCCACCTCGACCTTCGCGCTGGGAGGGATCCTGCCCCCCCGAAAGAGTCGCTTAATGCAATCGCCGCGAGAAGCCCGCTTGGAGGAGCACCCCGTGCCTGAGTCTAGAAAGGTAAGGCTTATAGACTGTTTGGGGCATAGTAAAGGCACTCGGAATGCCTCGATGCGTCTAACTCGTGCGCGTTTGGGAGGGCATTAGCGCGTCAAAGGCGTTTCTGTTTTGTGTTGTGCTGCTCGGGCTGCTGCTGCTGGCTGCTGCTTTCGAACGAGGCATCTTTCCTCTGCTCTCCCTCCCCTTCTCTCTCTTCCTTCCATCCCCCATCTTCCCCCCTTGTCCGCGCGAAGCGACAGCTCAACCTCCCCCAGAGCTCACACCTTCCACCCCTTCCTCACCTCCAGTCGCTCGCTCAGCACCCTCTCTACATTCTTTAGCTCCCTTCTCACCTTCCCACCGAACCCGCCGCCCACTTGTTCCCACAATGCGCACCTCGCTCACCCTCACCCTCCTCGCTTCCCTCTCGTTCGCTTCGGCCCAGCCGACGAGATCCGTAGCCGACTCGCCCGTCGAGGCCCGCTCTGGACAGACGATCAACCTCCACCGCCGTGGCTCCGTCGAACTCCGGAGCGAGGACGGCTCGCTCGACTGGGGCAAGGCCATGGTGCGTCCTCCTTCCTCCTTTGTTTACTTTCCCTTCCACCTTTCTGTTCTCTTTCTCGCCTCGCCCCTCTCAAAAAACGACGCTAATTACATTCCTCCACCTTCTTTTCCTGCCACTTTCCTTAGTCTCACCTCGCCAAGACGCAAGCGAAATACGCCCGCTCGACCCGCAACGTCCGCCGCAACCTGCCCGACTCTGAAGCGTCCCAGATCCTCTCCCCTCGCTCTTCCGACGACGCTGCCAACCCGGCTCTCCTCGCTCGTCGATCCTGGGACACGACCTCCTCCTCCACCCTCGACTGGGCCGGCGATGACGAGCCCCAAGTCGTCGCTCAGCCCGTCAAGGAGCGTCGTTCGGACGGCGGCATCTTCAACCCCAACTCCCGCTTCTTCCGCGGCGGGATCAACAAGTCTGACATCGTCGTCGGCTCGAACGGTGCCGCCGTCGATCCCAACCTCGTCCCCGCCGCTCCTCTCGCCGCTCGAGGCCGCGCCGACGCTTCCGTCCTCTCCAGTCGTCGGTCCGCCATCCTCGCCGCTGAGGCTTCTCAAGCTTCTTTCGTTGCTGCGAGACAGAGTCAGATTAGTGCGAGGTTGAGTATGGCGAGTGTGGCGGCTGCTAGTAAGAGCAGTAGTGCGGCGGCGGCGAGCGCGAGTGCCGTCGCGGCCGCCCAGGCGAGTTCGGCGCAGGCGAGTGTGGACGACTTGAGCATCAAGAAAGCGGTTCCTAACCCTAAGGCTGTTCCCAACCCAAAGTGGACTGGTCATGCTTCAAGCTCGTCGACTACTACGACCACCTCGTCCAAGACTACCACTGTGAGCTCCCTCTCCCTTCTCTTCGTTTTCTAGCGCACCGAGCTGACCTGACTTTTTTTGCAGACTTCGAAGACGACGACGACGACCACTGTTGCTCCTACGACGACTACCACTACTAAGGCGACTACGACAACCACGAAGGCGACGACTACGGCTGCTGCTGCTGGTACGGGTGGTGTCGCGCTCACCGACTACAACTCGGGCACTCGTGCGTTTTCTTTGCTTTTCTCGATGGCGTGGAAGCTTCATTGGACTTACGGGACATGGCTTCGGGTGAACAGTGTGGTACGGCAGCGTCTCGATCGGCACGCCCGCTCAGACGTTCACTCTCGACTTTGACACTGGGTGCGCCCTCAGCTCCTTGCGCTGTCGGATTTTTTTGATCAAAAGTGCTAACATTGTTCTTTACTCCTGTTTTACAAACAGATCCGCCGACATGTGGATCCCCTCTTCGGCCTGCACCTCGGGTTGCGGCACGCACAACCTCTACGACGCCGACGCGTCCTCCACTTCCTCCCTCGTCTCCGGGAAGTCCTTGAGCATCCAGTACGGCGACGGCACTTCCGCCACTGGTAACGTCTACAAGGACGACGTCACGATTGCGGGCTTGTCGGCGACGGGACAGACGTTTGGCGCGGCGACGGTCGAGAATGGGTGGAGTAGTGATCCCATGGACGGCATGTTGGGCATGGGGTACCAGGCTATCAGTAGTTTGGGAGTTAGTCCGTTGTTCCAGACTGTGCGTGTCTTATCCTTCTTCTTTTGGGAAACGCCAGGCGGGAGGGCTGACGTGGCTTTTCGACCTTTTGCAGCTCAACTCGCAAGGCGCGGTCGCGGCGAACCAGTTCTCCTTCTATCTCGCTTCCTCCGGCTCTCAGCTCTTCCTCGGTGGTATGAACCCCTCGCTTTATGTTGCGGGATCGACCGAGTGGGCCCCCGTCACGAGCCAGGCGTACTGGACTGTCGCGTCTGCGCCCTTGATCAATGGCGCGGCCGTTAGTGGGTTGAGCTCGATTGGCGCCATCATTGACTCGGGAACGAGCGTCATTGTTGTATGTTTCCTTTTTCTTCATGCTTTGTTTCCAATAACAAAGGCGAGGAGCTGACTTGGCGACTTTCTGTTCTCGCAGGCTCCCACTTCCGACGCGGCGACTTTCTGGGCTTCCGTCCCCGACTCTGGCGTTTACGGCTCAGGATACTAGTACGTCCTACTCATAGCCATGGGTTTTGTCGAAGGTTTTCTGTGCTGATACCGGCTATCGTTCTTCAAGTACCTACCCCTGTGATTCGCCTCCGACTATCGCGTTCACATACGGCAGCTCGAGTACCCAGTGGGCGTTGTCCGCCGACTCGTTCAACCTCGGTCGCGTGTCGAGTGGGAGCACGAGGTGTGTTGGTGCGGTTGTGGGTGCGGATGTGGGAGTTAGTGCTGTGAGTTTCTACCTTCCCCGTCGCTTTCGTTTTGAAAAACAAAGACTGACGACTGTTCTTGACGCAGTGGATCATGGGCGACGTGATGATTGAGAACGCTTACGTGACGTTCGATTTTGATAAGAATGCGGTCGGCTGGTCGACGCTCGCTTGAGCGTCGGCTGGTTTTGACTCGGGTTCTTGAAGGGGGTGGTCATGTAGGAGGAGAGGAAGGAGGGTTGTTCATAGATGGCACTCGCACCACGCACTCGCATTCGCACGCACGCACAGCGGTCTTTACTTGGGTTGGATTTTGTCTTTGTACTCCTGTAGCTTTAGCTCTCGTTCACTCGTTTGTCTGTAACCTACGTTGGTTTCAAATCATATCCGGCCACGTTGCACCCCCGGCTATCTGCCACGCGCGCTCAACAGTCCCACACCAGTTCCAACCCTTTTTCCTCACAGACGCGCGTCATCTTCCTTCTCCAGGTCTTGTTCTCCTTGTTTGTAGACCAATCGCTCATCTGTCTCGACAAACCCACTCTTTTGACCGTGCTCGGTAATGCCATGAGAAATCGGCGTCTGGGAGGCGTGATGAAGTCCAGCCCTTGCATGTTGAGAGTTTTGATCTGTGAGGGAAGGTGCTCAAATAGGGTCATCAAGTAAGTGTCGCTGTGGCGGCTACGAGGATTATATGTTCCTCTGAGGTCGAGTTGGGCCAACGCAGGTGAGGGACACGTGGTGAGGAGAACGCAGGCAGCTACCGCGTCCAGCGCGGACTCGTGGAAGTGCTTGTCAACCTGTACATGCAGGGTCAAAGAGTGGAGGGCTTCGAAGTTCTGTAAAGAGCGGATGGGAACCACCGGGGTCAGCGAATGCTGCTGGACCCCTAGCCCGAAATGTCGGAGCGTGTCGTGTGAGTTGGACGTGAGGAAGTCGATCACGCGTTGTGGAGGGTTGAAGTAGTACCAGTCGTCATCTGTAAATGATACGATAGGAATAAAGGTAATATGAACGAGTCTACAGACCGGCTTCTCGATCCCCTTGAAGAGGTTGCCGCAGATCTCTTCTTCCTCTTCTGTGCGGTCCGTTCGGAAGCGAGGTCCAGGCCTTCTGAACGCCGCCTGGACTCTAACGAGCTTGAGATGAGGGAGGCTGGAGATCATGGCGATGACGTTGCAAAGCTGTAGACCAACCGTGCGGATCGTGAGGCTCCTCAAGCCGTCGTTGTCGGCTCGTAGAGCGTCGTAGAGCGTGTACTCCTCCTCGAGGGTGGGGGTGAACCCTCGCGGGCTTTGTAGTCTGGTAGAGGACCGTAAAACTGGATGAGCTTAAGTCTCGGACTCTGCCGTTTGGAGTAGAGGAAGGAACGGGCGACGTCCTCCCGCCGTTTTACAGAGGCGCCGTACGCAATGTTGAAGCGAAGCATGTGGTACCTCTGTGGGTAGAAATCGAGGGAATGGGACATGTTCTTCTCCTCCTTCCCGCTATTTTCCTCCTCTTCGTCGTTCTTCTTTGCTTCGTCTGTGTCATCAGCGCACGGCCGACTGATGTTGATGCACGGTCGGATGAGCAAGTTGATCAGGTTCGTGAGCCGCTGGTTCCCTTTGGCCGCATGCCAGAAGTTGAGCTGGTCAGCTAGATTGATGCTTCTGTCGTGAAGTATTTCTAGTAGAAGCTCGTTGGGGAGCTGGACGGAGGACATGGTGCGCGAGGGTAAGCGGTCGTAGAGCCTACAGAAGGAACAAGAGCGCAAAATAGATCGGGTTTGAAGGCTCGAAAGGTTCTGAGACTCCAGTTTCGGGCGCAACAGAAGCAGACCTCCGAAACTTCAAGTGTTGAAGACTGAGACATCACGCTGGGGCCTTGTACATAGCGGCACAGACCAGAAAGAAAGAAAAGCACGACGCCACGTTGCACTTCTCCACCCTTGTTCAAGAGTCCTCCACAAGCTCAAACCTCAATGTGGGCCAACAGAAATTTTCTTATCAAAAGAGTACCAAGACAAGAAGGCTGACTGCCGAGCCTGCCTTTCCGCATGAAGGTTAATTTCATGGCTTCCTTACTTCGCTCCAGCGACACGTCAATCTTCCGCGCTGCACACGAACGATGACCTTGTTTTGATTAACAGTCCTTATTACGGAGCCCAGAAAGCTATGTGATACGAGAGCTCTGCAAAAAGCATGCGGAGAGAATGAAGAGCTACGCGGCGCAGGGCAGTTTGCGCAAGTTCAATCGTGTTCGCGTCCTCATTTTTCGCATCAAGCGCAGGAAAGAAGATGAGATACCAAACGCGCCAAGGCAGCTTACACTGGAAGAATCTTTAAGAGACTCGCCGCGCGGGCTGGCGTTCGTTCTGGCAACCTCTTCCTGACCTTTCCGCGAAGGACATTGCGGTCCATTCTCGATGCCACCATTCCGCAAAATTCGTCATGATCCAACTAAACAGTCACCGGCGCTGCTGCGAAGAACCATGGGAACGAGGAAGACATGTCGGCTCTTCTACCTTTGAAGGAAGAGAGGTACTTGTCCTTCCTATGGCCGTCCCGCTCGCTGAGCCGCCTGAGAACTGGTATAGGTGGCAGGTGGACCAATGACCCAAACAGATATCATGGCAACAAAACAGGTGAAACGCTTCTAAGCTTTGAACATGGAACTGCCTGTTCACTTCCACACAGTCGAACCCCGATGAGGCCGGACTAGAGGCAGGAGACTTGGCATGCTCAGCACGCGGCCAGGTGCACACCCTTTGAGCTCATTGATGATGGTGCAAAAGTCAGCCTCTGGACGGTCGACGGTACCAACAGCAGTCTGACCGGAGCAAAGTCCGGTCGGCTCATGCAGGAAAGTAGTGCCAGGGAGGTGGCGTACAAGACTCGAGAACGTGTGAGCAGAAGAGTCAGGCGAAGCGGGTAGAGGCTTGGAAGAAGAACATTAGAGCAGGATCAACCGCACGCTGCTGACCTCTCCTCGTTCCAGAGCGCTCGTACAACCTCTCGCTCGCACTCGAGCTTCCTGTGGTCCTGGCATCTGACGTGTTAAACACTTCCGAAGCAGCACAGTAGTAACTGCCACCACGAACGAGTATCGAGAGGTACCACAAGCGCCGGCTCTTGATGGCTCTAGAAACACGAGCGAGATGCGCCACATGACGCGCCCAAGGTGCCTCGGCACCGGTTCCTGCTCCGGCCGTGCCATCGGCAAACGCAAATCAATAGCGACGAGGTAGACATCAGAACCGTCCAACAGCTTGCAGATATCCTGCGGCTCGTCACGGCAACACGCGAGACGAGCTAAAGGAACCGTGGGAGGTGCCGTACGAGGCTCGCCTGTCCAGCGCCCGGCGCTCCATAGCGCTCGTTCAACTGACTCTCCTCAGCACAGCACGAGCAGATCCTGAAGCGATCGAAAATAATGATGAAAGTTGTGAACGAGTCAGCCGAAGTGATGGAAGGAGCGAGAAACGGAACGCGCGAGAACGTTCCTCAGGCCTTCAGCTGCTGAGTCAGCCGCCCTCCCTCCGGCTCGTCGACTTCGCGGGCGCGGCGGTTGAGCACGAACGGTCACGGTTGTCGTCGCACACTTTCTCTCTCGATACCCTCAAATCTTGTTGGACTACTAGTCCTTGTATTACGCAGCTTAACCCCCCCCCTTTCTACCCGCTTTTCTCCCCGCTTTCGAGCCGCTGAAGCGACCTCCAGAGACCGCCACCACCGTCCGCACTCTAAAACTAGCCATGTCGTGAGTCGCTCTCTGTGTATTGATGTGAACGATGTCAGCTGACTGGAGTATGAGCAGCTACGGCCGTCACGACTCGGGTGGAGGAGGCGGAGGTGCCGCCCACCTCGCCAGCATCTGTTCGTCCATCCCTCCGCTTCCTCGAGCTGTTCGCTGACTTGGTGCATTGTTTACGCAGATGGATCCGAGCAGGATAAAGTGAGTAATGACCCCCTTCTGCCAAACCTTCCTCCCACCCGCGTTACGGTAGCGCCAGCCCATCCCCGGCCATTCAGCGACCTCTACTCCGACTCGCGCTACTCCTCTCGCACACTCTTGCTGAACTGTTTGCTGACTGAACGTGTTACGCTTTGATAGGTCAACTGTTCTTTTTACCTTAAGGTCAGTCTAGCCGGTCTTCATACCCGTGGAAAGGAAGAGCTGACGATGGTGGAGCAGATCGGAGCGTGTCGACACGGCGACCGATGCTCGAGGAAGCACATCAAGCCCCAGTACTCGCAGACGATCGTCATCCAGGTGAGTGCTGCTCTCTTCATTCATTTCTGGTCGAGCGCCTCCATCCTTGCTGTTTGCTGACATTCCTGACGGCTCCCCCTCTCCCTCGCTCTCCATGCAACCCCCTCCCACCTTTCCTGCGCTCACCTCGCCTCGTCACCCTCTCACCTCGACAGAACATGTACCAAAACCCCGCCCACGCCCCGGGGACGACCTCGAACCCGCACCTCCGTCCAGCGGGCGCACCTCCACCAGAGCTCAACCCGCAGAGCAACCTCAGCGACCAGGAGCTCAAGGAGTACTTTGATCAGTTCTGTGAGTCTGCCTTTCTTTGTTTGATACGATCCGATGTGGTTTGGTGTCGTAGAGAGGAGAATGGAGCGCGTGCTGACTATTTATTCTCTTTCGCCCCAATCTCCGCTCGCCTTCGATGCTCTCCCTACACCCACTCCATCCATTCCTGCTCGCCCATACACACAACAAATCTACGAAACGTCCTTTCTCGATCCTGCGCCGCCCCTCCTTTTGCTCCATCAACACTCTCTTCTTCACGTCCCCCTTCCACCTACAACCAACTACAGACGAAGACGTCTTCTGCGAGCTCGTCAAGTTCGGCAACCTGCTGGAACTCCACATCTGTGACAACGTTGGCGACCACCTCATCGGCAACGTCTACGCCCGCTACAACTACGAAGACGAGGCTGCATCCGCTGTCGAGGCGTTGAACAAGAGGTGGTACGCGGGACGACCGCTGTTCGCGGAACTGAGTCCGGTCACGGATTTCAGGGAGGCGTGTTGTAGGCAGAATGACTTGGGAGAGTGCTCGAGGGCCGGATATTGCAACTTCATGCATCTGAGGGCGCCGGTGAGTTTCTCCCTTCTTTTCTTTGCTCTCTCTTCCTCCCTGCGTCCTGGTGGAGCTGACGTGTTGACCTCTCCCTTCTCCCTCTTTCTTCCAACCCCCTCCACCAACGAACTCCACATCGACAGTCCAAACAACTCCGCAAAGACCTCCAACGCCAGCAGCGCGTTGAGCGCCGCGTCAACCCCGACCCCAAGGACGAGGAACGCCGTAAAGAACTCGAGATGTTTGGGTTGCCCGCGGACGATGGGTACGATGATAGGGACCGTGGAAGAGGTGGAGGTGGTGGGGGTGGAGGGTATGGGGGTGGGTATGAGGACAGGAGGAGGGAGTATAGCCCTAGGAGGTATTGAGTGAAGGGGGCGTGGCAGGTGGAATCAAAAGGTCATTTTTATCCTGTACGGTTTTTTTTTTGTGAGGTGCTGGGTTCTGGAGAGTGTGCGTTTGTCCTAAAGGCTGGACTTGGGCAGAACGTGATAGATGACAGAAGCACGTGGATCGCTACCACTCTGTGCGAAGAATGCTATTCAAGACCTCCTCGCGGCCGCTTTAGTTTCAGATTGCTGGACCTACAGCTACTAAGGCTTTTCGGACGGAGGCGCAAGAGGCTCGAGAACCTTGCTCCACACGTCTTCCACTCCGTTCGGCAGGAAGTGAGTGCGGCCGCTATAGGCGCCGAGTGGACGAGAGTTGTGTTAACTGAGGCAAGAGTGAAACTTCTGACTCCACGTGAAAGCACTGACGGGATCTCGAGGTACTTCCCCGTCGTTTTGTCGACCGCTTTACCCGAAGCGCTTTGGAGGTTGTACACGCGAAGCTCTGGGCAGCCGATGTAGGGTGGCTCGTCGGGCATTCCGCAGGGTCGTGGGTAGGTGAGTCGCTCTTTGAGGGTGAGTTGGTCTTTGCGGGTGAGTTTCTCTTTGCGGGTGAGTTTGTCTTTGAGGGTGGGTTCGTCTGTGAGGGTGTGTTCGTCTCTGAGAGTGTTGGCTTCGGTGAACTTTTGTGGGAAGAGGGGAGTAGTGTTAGTGAGGAACAGAGGAGGGAGGACTGGGACGGGAGGAATGGGAGGGCGTACCATCCAGCCGTCAAACTGCAGGGTTCGGACAGTGGGGTCAGTAAGGACGTGGCAGCTTGATCCAATGAAAAGGAATCTACTTCTCCGTCACCAATAAGGAGCATGTAGTCGAAGGGAACAGGGTGCTTCACGCCCTGCGCGATTTGGTGTCTCTTATCGAGGTAACACGCGTAAGGCACGGCTTCGGCTTTGTTGAAGCACCCTGCAACGGAGAAGGACTGTGTGGAACAAAGTAGTGTAAGTAAGATGCCATGAATAGAGAAAAGAGAAGAGAAGCTTGCTCGGCGATTGGCATCTTGCTTGAGCGCTGAAACCCATGGCTCGGTGAGGTAACCAGCGTCCACGTTTCGCGGCCAGGTGTATCGTTGCAGGTGAGGAGCGACGAGCCGAGTCAGCTCCTCGTGACCTGTAAGAACGGATTGCTAATACGTTCTCAAGGCGTGGGGTGGCTGTAAAGGACTGACAGCGCGCAAGTTGGGACGGCTTCCGAGGGTCGACGAGTTCTTCAAACATGTATTGATACCCTCCCCGTTCTGTAGGCGGGGTCGCCAGCATGACTCCTTCAGGAAGTCCATCTGTAGATACCAGCGTGTCAACTCTCCGGTGTTCCTGATAGAGAATATTTTTAAGCCCACTCTCAACGAACGCATGCACGGCGTTCTCCCACCCCTGCAACAGCACCCGACTTCCGACGTGGCTTGGCTCTCCCCCAGCCATCCCGCAAATCCCACGAGCGTCAACAATCCAAAGTCCCTCAATGTGACCCAGCTGATTGGCGACCTCTGGGAAGTTACCCCAGGTCACGATCCACACGACGTTCTTCGGGTCCGCAACGAGGCGGCGGAGGACCTTGCGGCGGGATTCGGGGAGTAGGTCATCGAATTTGCCGATCTTTGGGTCTACTGGAATAAGTGTACCGTCTGCGGTGGACGATTTGAGTGTCAGCTTGCGCGTTCGGCAGCTGGACCCCCCGGAGACGTCGGAGGAGTGGGACTTACGGATGTCCAGGAGGATGAGCCGCCGAGAAGCCTTGTGGTACCCGTCCTTGCAGTCTCTTAGATGGTCAAGAACATCTTCCTTGGTTACCCTGATATCTCCTCTAGGCTCGGGATGGTGGGGGCCTTTCGGAGCGCCCGGAGTAGCACGGAGGTGTCGGAAGCACAAATGAGCTGCTGGTTGGTCGTTCACTGATAAGAGGAAAGCGGACCTTTTTTGTCGTGAGGGTTGCTCATGACTGTCTGTGTACGGGAAGGAAGAAAAAGAGAAGGTGCTCTTGACCTTCCATTTATAGATAAAGTCCGGACCTTCTCCCTGTGTCCGAGCTTGAGCCTCCCTCACGTCTCCTGTGGCGGCGTTTCCATGGTTCGCCGACCAAACTGTCCAACAGCATTTGATTAGATTTCGAACCATATGTACTGTACAACGTAGAGCTGAGCGCAGAGTTTACAGCCCCGTCGTCCAAAAGTCGCCGCGAGAGGCTGCCTTGGCTGACTCCTGTCTCTTTCTCCTCAGAGAGGAGCCTACCACCGATCGTTCGCGACCAGGGTCCTCCCAACACTTGTCCGGAAAGGATCTGACGATCGCACCCAGAAATAGCCGTAAACAGCTACGAGGAACGTGAGGTGGAAGACACTGGTGTTCCGTCGGCGCTCAGACAAGCCACATGTTGTCTGTTGATGGATCTCAAGTGCAGCACTGAACATCTCAGCATCCTCAAACCCCTCAAGACAGTGTAGCAGACTGAAAACTTCAGCGAGTATCCCATGACATAGCATACTCCTGACTTACACCACCCGTGTTTGTCTTTCCTTCACCTTCCCTCAGGCCCACGTGTCCCACCCGCGTGTTATTCAGCCACTTGTTGACGGTGACTTGTGAGTCTTCCAGGTCCCTTTTAGCCTAAGTCTAACAAAACGAACTGCTCTATCTCATATGTGTTATATCTGCAATCAAACTCTCCCCCCGGAATCGAAGCCTGAGGCACAAAATTGGGGTAGAAGGAAGGGAATGAATCGGTGCTTTTCTTGCTCTGGTTGGCTTTTTTGCATGTCCAATGGAAGAGAACGTACCCGCGAGGACAAGGAACGAGAGTACGCTGAGTGTTACTCAGCCCCAATCGAGCTGTGGGACGTCTTCCCATCAGATTCTTCGCACCACGGGAGCAATGGTCCAACGAACTCTTCTCTTTGATGGCGGTAAGAGGAAGAAAGGCGCTGAGCTCTAGGCGCCGTCGCATGGAGCGCGGTTGAAAGCAATGAAAGGTCGTCTTTTATTGTGGCTGATGTGCTGTCAGGGGAGTAGCCAACTCCTTACGAGTACTACTAGGAGATACAATACTGTTCATTCTTGCAGGCCTTTGTTGACGATGAGTATTTGCCCAAGTTGGGGCGTGAAAGAAATACACGGCATCAAGCTGCCTGTAAACAAACAGCACGTGATCAACAACAAAGTACGCGGGTCCTACACTTCCTGAACCTCAGCCAGACTTTCCATCATCCCTCCTGCTTAGCTTTGTCCAACTCTGACAACGCCTTCCGTGCCAACATGCTTCCGCGTTCCGGTTTGCTCCACCCCTCCGCCCTTAGCCGGTCCACGTCCGTCAACTCCCGCAACGCCTCTCTTGCTTCCTCGCCGAGCTCTGCAAGCATCCAGGGGATCCTCGTCTTCTCGAACGTGTTCCGCCCGAGCGCGTACGACGAGCCTTGGATGTGTCGCCGCACGCGGGAGTCTACGGCGATACGTCGGCGGTACTCGACGATCGCGCTGCCCGCTCTGGTGGAGGCGAGGCGGTGGAGGGTGGGAGAGGTGGATGGCCATCTGGCTGACAGTGCTGCCAGCCAGACAGTGCTGGATTGGGCGAGAGATGAGAATTGTCGGCAGACGAGGCGGCAGGAGAGGAGCGTCGGGAGGGAGGAGGTGCCATCCGTAGCGAGGAGGGCGAGAATGTGTACAACCAATTCTTCAGGGAGGTCTGGCAGTGATGTCAAATCTGATGACATGCTCAGAACCGGATATAGTCAGAATCTAACCCGCAACTCCGCGGAACAGACGCCTATCGCGATCGGCTCAAACTTCCAGCGCGCGGCTCCGCCTCCGCTTTTCGCGTCCGTCCGCCTGCCCGCGTTTCTCTCATCAACTTTTTCCGGCAACAAACGCCATGTCAGTTGAGCCAGCACCACCTCCGCCACCTCAAGAAAGTGTCGCGAAAGACCTGCTCGCTGGGACGATCTCTGGGTGGGCACAGGTCCTCGTCGGCCAGCCCGTGCGTCTTTACGTCTGTTTTTTGGTGGGAATGGCAGGAACAGGAGCTAATCGCGACTGGGGCGGCCACAGTTTGACATTGTCAAAGTCAGGTTGCAGTCCTCGAACCAGTATCCCTCGGCTTTGAACTGTGCGACGAGGATCTTGCGGGAGGAGGGGCCGACCGCGTTCTACAAAGGTGTGGCCATCCGTCTGCAGATCTTGCGATAAGGACGAAGAAGCCGATAAACACGCGTGTGACTTGCTGTGAACAGGAACGGTCATGCCTCTGTTGGGAGTCGGAGCCTGCGTGAGCCTGCAGTTCGCGTTCCTCCAAGCTGGCAAGCGCTTCTTCTCGTGAGCCCTGTTTTTGTTCCCTATCTCTTTAAATCCCCTAAACGGTCTAATACGGCCTTCTTCTACTCCTCCGTCAGCGAACAAAACGCCAAAAGAGGGGCCAAGGGCGACAAGCTCAGCCTAGGGCAGCTGTACCTCGCTGGTGCGGGAGCTGGAATCGGAAACAGCATCGTCTCGGGCCCCGTAGAGCACATCAGGATTCGTGAGTCATCTCTTGTACCAAGTAGTTTTTATATATGGGGAGCATCCAGGAGGCTGCACCGTTACGTGGTGAAAGAGGATCCAATCGGCATGGACGGGCGGCATTTCGAGTCTGTGTGCCACACCCGCCCATCGTAGTCACGTGACAAGCTAACCCTCTCCGTTTTCTCCGTTTTAACCACATTCCTTTCACTTCATCAGGTCTGCAAACCCAAGGCTCTGGACCACCGCTGTACACTGGTCCCGGCGACGCGCTCAAGAAGATCTACGCGACGGACGGGCTAAGAGGTGTCTTCCAAGGCCAGGTAGCCACAATTCTCCGGTTCGTACCTTTCTCATGCTGCCTTTTGCATCGCCGTTGCCCTTTCCTACCGCCTTCACCTCTCACTTTCTCGATTGCCTCCCTCGTCTACATGTCCCTAACTTCCTACTGTACCCTTTCTCGAATCAATAGAGAAGGCTACGGATACGGTCTCTACTTCCTTTCGTACGAGTACCTTGTCCAGCGCGCTCTTGAGAAGCAAGGCTGGCAGCGGAAAGACATCCCGATGGTGTATGCGGCGGGGTATGGCGCTGTTGCGGGATGGGTGATGTGGCTTTGGTGAGTTTTTTGTTCAGGTTTGTGGTGTGATCTGGGGTCGGGAGGTTGGGGAAGGGGGTTATGAAGCTGAAGGAGTAGATGGCGGAGTGATCGGCGGTATTACGAACACGGAGGCGGTGACGTGGCGCATGACGGTGGGAGAACTGTATAGGCCGGAGCGTGCGGATACTCTGACACTAACTCCATCCGCACTTCTTCGGTCTGTCAGTGACTACCCTTTGGACGTCATCAAATCCCGCATGCGTACGTCCTTTGCTCTTGCTATGCTTTTCTGCCCTGCCTTCTCTTGCCCGTCCTTACCCTCCCTCCCCGACCTCATTCTTGAACAGAAACCGATGGTCTGCCATCACAAAAAGAGCTACGCAAGTACTCCGGCGTGCTCGACTGCACCAAGAAGCTGTACGCTGAGGGCGGGGTGGGCGCGTTCACGAGAGGGTTGGGCCCGACGCTTATCCGGTGCGTGGCTGTTCCTTCTTTCTTTGCATGAAACGATGAAGTGGTGTGGCTTATACTTACTGTGCTGACATTGAACATTTTTCATAGATCACCGTTTGCGAACGGAGCGACCTTTGTAGCGTTCGAGTTGGCGATGCGGCAGTTGAACAAGTTTTGATTCGTGCGGGATCAAAGGGAGGTGGGTGGGAGACGAAGAGAAGTAGTGGACGTGCGCTAATGAGGCACGCAATCTTATGGACTGAGCAATTGAACGACGGTGAAAACCTCTACCCACCTATCATAGCAGCATCTCGCGTTGGCTTCCATTCCACCGTGCTCGCGGAGACCAGGGCCGAAAGAACGAAAGAGGCTCAGACAGATGGGATAAGATGACCGCTTCAATTCTAAGCAGGAAATCATGCGCAGGTGAATCTAGGCCGAAAAATGTACATTCTATAGCAGCACGCTCGAAGTTTACGCCGCTCTCGATCTAGTACACAGGGCAGGGCTGAATGGCGTTTGAGCAGAGGTCAGAGAGAGTTGGACTTGCGGAAGAAAGAGATCCAACTCACTACTCCCTTCTCTTTGATAGTCCACATCTTCACATAATCGATCCCGAACCCACGTCGGCGGTGATCGCCAGCCCAGGTTGGCCACCCTTCCCGCCAAAATGCTTTCGTCAGTCACGAGGTAGAGGAGCAGCGCACCACGGAAAGGTGCTCACATTGACTCTTGGCTGCCCAAAACTCGGAAGCTGGAGTGAGAGCATCGTTACTCCAAGGCTTGTCGGCGTCGTCGAGGAAGTAGCCATTCGTGCCCCCGACCTGTAAGGAACGGTTCGTCAGCGGTGTTCGTGACGAGGTGGTGGGTGTGGATGGACTCACTCCGAGATGAAGGGCTGCGGATAAAGTTTGCTTGTTAGTATTTATTCCTCATGGTGAGCATCCAAAGTCCCAGCTCACTGAGGAAAACTATTAAGACAACCCGCATCAGCATTCGTTCGTCTAGACCCAGGGCAAAGCACTACTCACATTCCTGGTCGAAAGGCGCCATCTTGGAATGGTTCGAGCTCGTCCAAGGGTTTGTGACAATACTCCCGTTGCTGGTGGATGCTGTAAAGTCGCCGAGACTCCAGAGCGTCTGCTTCCAGCTGTGCTGGAACACATTGCGGGCCCGACTGTCCTTCCAGGTCGAGATGCCTGTAGAGAAGTCGGTCAGTCAAGAAAGGAGAAAAACCAAACGGAGAAACGCGGATACTTTGCTCGTCCCAGTCCAAGCCGAACTGAGATTTCCGACGGAGTTAGTAAGGACTTTGGGAAGACGGGGACGAGATGGTAAAGACGTACGGTGTAGAATCGCGAGTTGAAGTAGTTGCGGCTCACTTTGGAATTCGATCGGTATCAGTATGAGCTCAAATTAGTCTCATCACCCGTGTGGGAAGAGTTCTCGAGCTCACGAGTGATCATTCCTTTCGTAAAGTAGTCTGGTAGAGGCCACGTCAGCTTGAGCTCCTGCGGAAGAAGAACAACATGGGCCACAAGGACGTACAGCGATCCAAGTCGGCAGCAGGACCCCAGTGAAGGATGCTCTGAGCAGAGTTGACGTAGTTCTGGTACCTTCCGGTGACTATAGAAGCAGGACGGAGCGGTCAGCCGCGCCACGTGGCTAACTAGATGCCGAGCCCCGTACCAGGATTGCCCTGCAAGCAGGTATAATGGTCAGCAAAAGAACAAAACTGGTTTAATAAGAGATGATGGCGTACCATCGACTCGTAGATGTCGATCTCTCCACTCTTGGGCCACGCGCCGTAAACGTTATTGACGGGAAGCAGCATGACTGGTGACCAGCTCGAAGAAGTCAGAAAAGAGAGGCAACACTTGTTTATGAAATTCATACGCACCTCTGGGCCACAGCCAACTCCCAGTTGGCGCTCTCACCTGCACTTGGCAAGTCAGCTCGCGTTCCAACGTCCCAAAAAAGAAAGCAAGCATCAAGCCACGCACCCGGATTTCCACCCTCCCATATTTCATGGTCCTTGTTCCGTTGGTGTTGATCCTCGCAGTTTGGATAGGCGGAATGATGGTGCCTTTTGAGGCGTCGGATGTGATGATGCAGTTGGCGGGAACGTCGCTCGTGCAGGTGCCGAGGGCGGTGAGGTTGAGTCTGGGAACAAGACGCCGTTGAAAGGATAAGCTCAAAGGTGTCTCGAAGGTTTAGAAAAGCGTAAGCTGAATACTTACGTGTAGCCATCTACCACTGCTGCCTCTCCGATCGACTCGGACTGTTCCATCGCAAGGGCGTCAGCCCAGGTCTCGAGCGCTTGGATCCTCTGCAACTCACGGTCAATGTCGGCACCAAGGTGAGCACACCATCTTGAATCAGAGTATTGTTAGGGCTGAGAGTCGTCCACTCGAACTCTAGTGTTGGTGTCACGGCAACGTCAGCTCTGCTCAGCACTGGTTTCCGAGTCTGAGGCGCACCATTGTTGTCGAACCCGCCAGACTGGACTTCCCGATTCCAGATGCTCGTGTTCAAGGAATGGCCGTCAAAGTTTTCGTCGAGAATCAAACAGTATTCGTGTCGTGGGAGGTTCCACCACGTGAAGCTGTTGGATCACAGCACTGTTAGTTTCGAAGCGCCGGCGTCTTTCAAGATCCAGGGTGGCGACACACAATAAAAGGAGCACAGCTCCGCTGCCGCCCAGGAAGCTGTTCAAAGAAAGTGTTGGTCAGAAGGATACTCGTCAAGGCAACACAGACGTGACGACTCACACCAGCGTCACAAACACCCAGTACTGATTGCTTAGCGCCCTGCGCCCATCCCTCGACTTGTGCCACGGTTCCTTGAGCTTGAAGTCCTCCGCCGTCTTTCTCCGTGACACGAACGCCTCCGAATGGCGTCGCTTGATGGGGCTGTAGTGCGACAAGCTGATGCTGCTTGCTCGCGACGCCGTGTCGTCGAGCGGCTTCTCCTCGTCCTTCTCGCTGAGCTCGTCGGTCGACGGCTGGCGGCCGAGTCGCGAAGAAGACGGGAAAACTGGCCGGAAGACTGGTGCTGGCATGATGTACTGACGGTAGAAGAGTGTGTGCAAAGCAAAGCAGAACCGCAAACAAAGTCTACCCAAGCTCGATTGATGCGACCACACCACACTGCGCCGAAAGTTTCGCCCTGTCACCTCGCACGGCTCCGTCGCCGAAGCTGAATTTGCGCCCCAGGTCCGGGCGCTCGGGCTTGTGGTGGATGTTCTGTACCTTTCTCTTCTTTGTTCAGAAGCAGGTTGGCGCTTTTTTGGTCATTCAACACGCCACCTTCCCGATAGGTGCGCAGCCACGCGACCCCAGCGACGGCGGCGGCGACGGCGTGGTCGGCCTCGCGGTCAGGTTCCCGATCCCCCGCATTCCTGAATCGCCATTGTTGGACGTTCGTTCAAATCCAGCAAAGATGGTTGGACGTGACCGAGTGAAAAAGGTCGGAATAGGAAGAGTGAAGGTTGTAAGGTTTTGTCCTTCTTTCATGTTTGTGCCCGCGAATTGTTTATCCTAGACGGGCACCGGAAATGCTCCTCCGCCACGCACTCGTTTTGCTCCAGCGAAAAGCACCTGCGCCCGGACTTGAGCCCTTTGAAAAGCGAATCTCGATATCAATCGACGAATTACTTGCTTGCACAACGTTTGAAACCAAAGTTACAGTAGAGCCACAACAGCGCCAAAGACTACAAGAACCGCCGTCCAGAGTTGCGGCCTCGCGACGTTGGCGGCGTTGTAAGTGTAGTAAGTCCAGGAAGAAGTGGCAGTGGCAGCAACGGAAGCAGCACTAAGCGAAGACTTGGACGCCGATGCCAAAGACGTCAAAGTGGACTGCAGCGCGAGCCCCTCTGAGAGCTCCGTCGCATTCGTCGTGTAGACGGCCACGCGCTGGACCTCGAAGTACGCAGTGTCATACCTGGGTCCCCAAGATTTGATGTCAGCATGAGGTTGAAGTCAGCTAAAAACAAGGAGGTGACTTACGCTGAGGCGTTAAGCACGTAGTCATTGTAGCACGACCCTGAACACGTTTCCGCGAACACGGCGGAGTTGCCAGCCCCTGCGAACGGCCGTCAGCTCGTTTGAAGGTTCACATCTCAAAAACGGGCTCACAGTCTCCACAAAGAGCAATGTCAAAAGTCAGGCGTTGTGGTGAAAAGAAGGACGGGATGTCGCAGGACGAAGAGCTGTAGTAGGCGGAGGGAGTGCCCCACGTGGCAGGCAGCGGCATCGCCGAAGAGTTCCGGAGGTCGGCTGGGACCGAGTCTCGCTGATAGAAACATGAAGTCAGCACACGTTTCCGGACGCAATTCATGAACACATACAGGGAAGAACCAGATCGAGATACCCGTCTCAGCAAGTTCCGTTGCCCACACTCCACCTCCGCCACTTGCGAAGGGTGCTCCCGCCGAGCTCGCCTGGATGTCCCTGACGGTGCATCCGTTGTTACCGTTAACTGAAGTGTCACAGTTATTGTAAGTGAGGTTTCCAGTCTCTTGCGCGCTCGTCGAGTTCGCCAGACACCCAGGTGCGGTGTGGAGCTGAGGTTGCGGGTCGTCAGAGATGCGAGTCGAGCAGAGAGTAAGAAACGTACGCACCGCCATCTGGTTGGTACTTTGAAGGTTCACAGTCTCAAATGTATCAATCTCTCCTCCGGCGGGCCACGACTTGGTAGCTGACCAAAAGGCCCTGCGCTCAGAAATTGTCAGTCGTGCGGCACGTCGGCGCTTCTGAGAGTTGCTCACGGCCATGTGGAACACTTCCATCAAGAATAGAGTCAGTCAAAGGACCTTCGCGAGCTCAAATCACAGGACACAAACTCACTCCGTAAGGCACATGCAGCGCGTCCATGATCCACAAGCTCCCCACGCCGTACGTCTCCTGCGTCTCAATCCTCACCGAGCCGCGATTTGAGCCGTTTGAAATCTCGGTTGCGTTGTCGACCTTCATGATGGCGTTCCCTGCCGAGTTGACGTAGGCGAGGTCTCCGGTTCCAGAGACGTAATCAGTCGACCCGCCGGTGAGGTTCTGCACGTTGAGAAATCAGTGATGCTGTGGTAAAGGATGCTCAAGAGTTGAGAAACATACATCATAGTTTCTGAACATCGTAAGGAGCTCGTCAGCATCGTAAACAACCACGTAGTCAAATGTACTCACCCCCAGAAAGTCCACTCGTCGAAAAAAGTCTCGCCGGCGTACAGCTTCACGAGGGAGTAGTTGGACGAAGTAGAGGGACTTGTCGACACCGCAGTCGCTGCAGTGACAACGGCGGTCGAGGCGTTGGATGCTGCCAAACCGATGGCGGCGGAAGAAGTTGCATTGACGACGATGGAAGAAGTCGACGTTGGGGTTGCAGCGGCAGCGGCAGCGGCTTGGACGGTGGTGAGGGCGTACAGGGTCACAACCGAAGTCTCCGTAACCAGAACTGTCGATGTAGGGGCGGATGCACCGGCGGAAGTTGTCGAAGCGTTCACGGCCGCGCTGAAGGCCGGAGTAGACAGGACGGCGAGAGCCACGAGAGGCGCAATGACCTGCTGAGGACGTCGGGGGGCCATCGCTGGCGGAGAATGGGCAGGTTGTTGACAAGAAGAAAGAAACGAAGAAGTCCTTTCGACAACAAAACAGTGACAGAGTCTGGATCCGGCCAGAAGGTGGCTGCCCGACGCGCCCTGAATCAGCCCGGGCCCAAAGAAAAAAACAACAGCGCGGCGCGTCGCCGTCGAGGCGTCCGCATGCGAATTCGTGGCGAACTCCAAGGAACCCACAGTTGAACAAACTTCTAGTTACACGCACTGACTGAACCCCGGAGGCCTGACCCAGTCCCAGGGAGGAAGGGACGACACGGTGCAGCCACGCCGAGCTGTTGCATCGTGGCACGTCGGCCGCTCGCCCCCCGTATCCTTTTGGCGGGCACCGAGCCCTTCCAACATCTTTTGCCTTCTAGAAATGCAAAGAACGTCACAGAAAAGCTGTCGATAAGGTTGGATCCGTCCAAGCCGGGCAAGCACAGGCCAAATGGGGACAAATGCGCGCGGTGCCTGGCGGGGTTCAGGCACCGAGCCTGGCCGATCAACCCCGCGTGCCTCCTGCGTGCAGGACTTTGTTGCTTTTGACGGCTGGGCGGGCAGGGTGCAAGCAAAAATACCACACAGGTCCATCCGTCCACCCGCTCGAGCTTCCTGTCTGCTTCTCACCCGTCCACACCACCCACGACGATGAGCGCGAGCGGGCACAAACACTTGCTCAGCCCGCAGCCGGACCTGCCGTCGCCTATCGCGGAGCAACCCGAGGCGTCTGGCTTCCCCTTCCCGTGAGTTCGCAAGTCCGCACCGGGAGCCTGCGCCAAGATGGGTCTGGTCGTCTGGCTGCCAGAAGCTGACGTTCCCGTGTCTCATCCTCACTCCGACAGTATGGGTACCAAATCCGCTGGTACCCATGCCGCGCCTCACACCATCGTCCCCATTCGCTCTGTCCGCCGCAAGAGTTCCGTTACCTTTGATCTCGATGCGCTGAGAGTCGTGCGCCGACCCTCGACGGCTGCTCTGTCTCGCGCGAGCTCCATGAGCCAGGACGAGAAGAAGGACGACACGGTGATGTAAGTCCAAATCTTACGATTCTCAGACGTTCCATCTCTAAAGGCTTGTTCACTCAGTCCGATCTCACCGGATGCGGAGGCGGGTTCGGCAACTGTTCCTCCGACGCAAACACCGCTCGACGCACCAAAAGAATTGTAAGTGATTCTTCGGTGCAAACCAGCACATCAGGTCAAGCTGAAGAATTTGCTATGTGCGCCAGCCCTCAGCCACGCGCTCCGACACTGCCGCCGCCCGCCCACGACGCTCACCTCCCTAGCCGCCGCCATTCATTCTTCCAATCTCTCCGGAGGCTTCAGCACGGCGTTTCGGCAAACCCGGACGCAGTTTCACCTTTTGATGCTTCAAACACTGTCACTCCACCCCCTTCCACGCCTTCCCTTCCCCGGCGTCCGTCACTGGCGGCCAAGCGCGACCAGCCGGCGTTCACCATCGAGGTGGGTTCGTTCCAGCTTCTGACCTCTCTTTGCCCGAAAGCTGATATTCAGAATGAATTGCAGAACTCTGCGGCATTTCGAGTCATGAGCGAACACATCTACGGCGTCGCCTCCTCCCGCAACTGGTTCTCTCCTCAGCCCACGGTCGTCAGCGGAGTCGCCCTCCGACAAGGCAAGGGCGATTACGTGGTCTCTCCCCTCAACCACCCCGGCCTCGCCGCGTTCACCACCGCCTGCGCCGTCCTCAACCCCGGCGCCGTCATCATCCTGTCGTCTCAGGCGGTGCAGACCGTCACGTCGGCGCTACACCCCGATGCGTCGCACGTCGTGTTCAGCCATGATCTGATGGTGCAGGTTGTGGATACGATGGATCAGTTGGCCGAAGTGAGGGCTGCTCAGGGAGCGTGCTGTAAGTTTTGTTGCTCTTATCTTGCCGGTTGACTGTTAATAGTCTTCACTCCAGTCATTCGTACGGAGGGCAAGTTTGTCGTGTGGTGTGATGACCCCGCCGAGCTCGTCGCCGAAGCCGAAGAATGGCAAGCCAAAGTCGTCGCGTTTGTATGGACCACCGGACACTCCACACCGACCGCCCCATCCTCTCGCAACAACTCGACCGCTGGTCTCACAGAGGCCGCTACGACAGCCGTCGCGAGCACGAACGCTTCTCGTGCGAGTCTTTCGGAGTCGAGCGACGGATGGACGGAGAAGGGATTGGAGATCCAGTACCCACCCAGGCCGTGTCGCTTGAACAGTGCGATGAATACCGGATTTTCAGTCGGACTTGTGAGTTACTTGTGTTGATGTCTTGCTGGCAACGTAACTAACTTTGACCGGCGCCTACAGAACCTCATCATCTGTGGGCTTTACGTGCGGTCGCTGTTCAAAGAAAGCTGTGCGTTTGCTTCTTGTGACATTGCACTACTCTCACTGACTCGAAGATGCAGTGCTGGACGGCAACTACCAGAGGATGGGACTTTGTGCGGTTCTGCCATTCCTGGTACGTCTGTCCCCGTTTGATCGGTGCGATTGCGGTCGATGGCTGACTTGAATGAGCAGTTCTGCGTCCTCTTGTTCCTCTGCGACAACGTGGTGTCGTGCATCATGCAGCTATTCGCGCCTATCGGTAGGTGGATATTTGAGATATGATCAATCGCTGCCGCTGACCACGCGTCCGTAGGTTTGATGTCGGAAAACTCGCTCACGTACAGCGGGAAGCCACCGATCAGGCTGACCGAGAACCTCCCTCACATGTAAGTCTGCTTACTGTGGGTCTCATCAGCGCTCAATCTAACCTACTCCTCCATCCAGGACCGTCGTGATGCCAGTTTGTTCGTACTTTCGCTCCCTCCTGTTCCAGCTTTGTCCAACACCACTCTACTTTCTCCAGATAAGGAGGGACTCCGTGACGTGCTCGCGCCGACCATCCAGAGTATCGAGAAAGCCATTCGGACCTACGAGCTTCAAGGCGGATCCGCCAACATCCTGGTTTGCGAGGATGGTCTCCAGCTGCTTCCAGAGGACGAAGCCCAGGAGCGCCGCGACTTTTACGACCGCCACAACTGTGCGTGGGTCGCGAGGCACCCCAAGAACCGCGCTGGACGATTCAAAAAGTCTAGCAACATGAACGGTGCGCTTTATTTATACTGAGGTATATCACGAACTAACTCTTTTGCGCATCAGTGGCCAAGAACCTCAGCCTGCGAGTCGAAGAGCTGATGGACGAGCGCGAGCCGAACAGATTGTCGTACACGTCGTGGAGCAAGGCGGAGGACGACGCCCTCTACAAAGAGTGCTTGAAGGACGCACTTGCAGAGACTAACGGGCTGGTGTGGGCGGAGGGCAACATCCGCATTGGCGACTACCTCCTCATCATCGATTCGGATACACGTGTCCCTGAGGTGAGTCTCCCGCCAGTTTTGATGTGGTTGGCGGTGGGACCGGGCTGACGTGGTTGATCGTAGGACTGCTTCCTTGATGGAGCCTCGGAGATGGAAGAGTGTCCGGATGTCGCGATCTTGCAGCATTGCTCAGGTAGGCGGGGTTTTTTTCCTTGCGCGACCAGGACACACGCTGATGGACACGTGTTGCTGTCTCCAGGCACTTTCCTCGCCGGTGCTGGCTACTTTGAGACTGGAATCGCGTGTGAGTATAACCACTCTTTCTTACGAGAGTCTTATTGAGTACCGAGTCTACAGTCTTCACCCTCATGGTCAACTTCTCCATCTCGTGGACGGTCAGTCAGGGCGCCGGAGCGCCTTTCGTCGGGCACAATGCTTTCCTCGTGAGACTCTGCCTTTCTGTCTACTTGCACTCCATATTCACCACTTTTTCTACAGCGCTGGTCTGCCCTTCAGCATCAGGCTGACTGGATTGACGGGCGGCGACACATCTGGTCCGAGTGTCACGTACGTCTGTGTTATCCGTGTTGCTCCTGAGCCTTCAACTGACTTTAGCTCCCAGGTGTCGGAAGACTTTGTGATGGTAAAAAGATGCTTTCTGGCTAAGCAAAAAGGCGTACTCACACTTCTCGTCCTCAGTCCCTCAACCTCATCAAAGCGGGCTACACGATCCGCTGGGCCTCCTACACGAACGGCGGCTTCCTCGAGGGCGTCAGTCTCTCGTGTATCGACGAGCTTAACCGATGGCAGAAGTACGCCTTCGGGTGCTCGGAGATGGTGTTCAACCCGATGCGCGAGTGGCACAAGAAGGGACCGTTCTCGCAGCTCTACTGGGACTTCCTTCAGTCGCCGGCGCCGCTCGCGTACAAATTCACTGCGTCGTCTTACGTGGCCTCTTACTGGTGAGAAACGAAGTCATTGCTCAGAATTTTCCCAGGGAGCTTATGATCTCGTCTGTGCAGGGCCATCGCTGGAGGAGCTCCCAGTGCGTCCAACGTTCCCGCGACTTCGTCGTCACCGCTGACCTCGCTCCCGAAACAGTCACCATTGTCATCTATTTCATTCAGATCTTCTACTGGTTCGTTTTTGAGCTCGCACTCTTACTATTTGTGCTGAACATGTCCACAACAGGGACACTCTGGACCCCGCTTTCTCCGTTCCCTTCCGCACATGGCTCACCGTCATCTTCATCTTCGTGCGTCCCCCGTGCCTCCGATCAACGAGCAACGCTAACACGTGAGCTGCACAGACGATTGGTGGAACCGCTGGATTGATTGTTGGACGAGTGAGTCTTGCTCAAACTCCTCGAGGAGCTCGCACAGCTCACCTTACCCTCGCAGTACCGTTCCGGCCAAGCGGCGTTGTGGGAAGCCACGTGGTCGCAATTCAAATGGCTCCCATTCCTTGCCTCGTTCTTCGGCGGTCTTTCCATACACGTCTTCCTTGGCCTGGCTGCTCACATTACGGGATACGACATGAAGTGAGTCCGAGAAGCTCCACGATCGAGGCGAGCTCTTTCTGACAGCAGGGCGCGCAGATGGGCCGCGACGGTTAAGGACGTGACGGTCACCTCCGTCTTCCAGGTGCGCCAAAATTGTCGCCCCTTTGCTCAACTTACCTCCATTAGCTCACGCCAACTTCTTTAGGAACTGCCCGCCATCTTCCGGCACTTCCGCTACACCTTCCCGATCATGTTTGGCTTCTGTGAGTTGTCCTTGCCGGAACGCTTGAAGACAAGGCTGACATCTAACCTACGACAGTGGGAGTGGTCGTTCTCTTCGCCAGCCCGGCAATCCCTCTGGAGTTTCAGATGTACACCTTTCAGACCATTTTCCCAGCATGTTGGATGGCCGTCTTCCAGTAGGTTCTTTCCTCGACCTCCTTCTGCGATCAGAGCTGACAACGTGTTCCTCTCAGCATCATTTTCCCTTTTGTACTTAATCCAGTGAGTGACACTCGCAACGAAAGACTGGTCATTGTTGCTGACGTCTTCTTTTCAGACGGTCATGCTTTTCCGATTCTAGAGCAGCTTTTTCATGATAGAGCTTCGGCGTACGACATACGGCGCGTGGTGTACCGATTAGCGGGCAAGTGTTGTATTTGAGATTTGATTACCACAGGCAGGCTGTTCGCGCCGAAAGTAAGGAGTTTCAGCTCCTCCCTCCAAGCAAATCATTCACCTGGAAGAAGAAGGGGATACTCGACAAACACCACGAAACGACAAGTCTCAAGCCTTGAGATTTGTACACCCCATCTACAAGCTCAACCCTCCCTCGTGATCAGCTCTGAGTCCCCACCAAACCCCCTTCCCCGTTCTGGGATCGCACCACGTCGTGCCCTCCTTCGGAGCCGCACTCCTAAAGAGCCCCTTCCACTCCCCACCCACTACCTCACTAGCCTCCTTCCTCAGCTCAACTCCTTTCTTCCACCGTTCCCAGTTTTCCAACAACTCCTCCACCACGCTTTCGTCGACTTGGACTTGATCCGCTTGGCCAGACGCCGGGTCCACGTCAACATCCAATAAGGTCTCGATGATCTCTCGAGCGCGCATGACGAGATACGAGTTTCTGATGAGGCCGTAGGCCCCTCCTCTGACGATCGTGGTGTTGGCGAGGGGTAAGAGCGAGGTAAGGGCTGACGTCGTGGACGTTGACCCGGACGTTGTCCAGTAAGGGAGGAACGGCGGCAAGAAAGGCGTGGTGGATGATGAGGGCGAAAGCGTAAGAGAGGGAAGATCGTACCATCCCCCTTTGCCCAAAGGTGCGGAGGTGGAGGTCGAATTGAAAGGTAACGGAGGAAGGAAGATTTGTGGTGTCGAGGGATGCCACGGCGTCGAAGATGTCGCATGAAGCGGAAAGGGCTGCTGTGGATGTTGTCAAGTTAGAGTAGCTCTCATCTGCTACAAAAAAGGATCGAGCACACTCACCGTTCCAGCTTCTTTCTTCGGTTTCTTATGCTTGCGCTCACGTTCACCACCAAGCCTGCGCTTCTTCTCCTTCCTCCCATCCATATCTGCCTCTAAGCCTCCGTCCTCTTCACCACCCTCCGCAAATGAGAAACTCGCTCTCGACCACACACCATTGTCCTCCGGGGAGTCTCCGAATGTATCACCAAAGTAGTAAGAAGGAAGAGGTCGCTTCGATTTGGTTGCGGCGTTGGAGAGAGGGTGTAGAGGGGGGACGCCGGAAAAAGGAAGGAAAAGAGGGTAGGAGGGGTCAAGGGTGTATGCGCTAATGGGTATTTGAAGATGGTTAATCAGGCTAAATCAGCTCAAACTTGAGGGGAATTGAATAGTAGGAACGCACGACTTTACCCCTGCAAGCAGGACCACGTGTTTCAGTATAACCGAGTCAGCGCACTTCCTCGAACCACAGAGAAGTCTCCCACGAAACCCAATAGAGAGACTCAGATGCACCAACAATCAGCTCTAGCCTCTTCCACTCCATGTGGTCCGTCACGACGCACTCACGCTCGCCCATCACCTCCGCGAAGCCGTTACACCGCCTGAAGCGCACCATGTCAGCCCCCTCTCGATGAACCGACGCACTATCCTGAAGTAGGACGCACCAGAAGCCCAAGTCTTTGAAAGACTGAGCGCTGTATAGCCAAATCACCTGGATGTACAGAGTCGTCGCTGTCCAAAGTGGCTCCGATGTTTTCTTCGACACTCGGGGAAGGCACGTGGCGGGGTCGATGGCTTGCGAAAGGTCCGATTCAAGCGCTCTGCTCAGGAACGAAGGCCGGATATGTAGGTGGAGGAACAGTGAAGGTAGAGATAAGGACGCACCGGATCTGAACGACCTTTCCCAGCCATTCTTGGTACTCGGACTGAGCCGATAGGCCCTTGACAACGACGACGTCGCCGGCACGGAAGTGCGTCAGCCGACGCGTGCCATGCACCGTCTCTTCAACTGTTCCGTGAAAGCGAGAGTAAAGCGCAAGTTGAGGCGACCGGTGGACGAAAAGTCAGTGATGGCAGAACTAGGGTGTGGGAAGAAAGGGAAGGGAAGGCGCACTCGTAGCTTTCGAAAACTCGCGACTCTCATCGTCCAAGCGCAGGTATTGAAGTGCTCGACTCGATATCGGAGGAATCGCGTAAAAGTCTGCCATGCGAGGGTCCTCCGAGCCGGTCCCGTCGTCGATCGCGCTCGTACTCGTCACGCTCTGGTTCTCGTTCGTGCTCGGACGAGTCGTGCGTGCCTTCGAGATCATCGGCTTCCGCTTTCCTTGGACCTTCGGAGAGATTTCGTTGGCTTTTTTAGCTTTGAACGGCGCGCGCTTCCCGTTGTCGAGCATGCGTGACTTGAGCTTCGGAGCTGGCGACGTGAGCTTGGACGACGGCGGCGCGCAACGAGAATCGTCGGATTCGAGGTCGGACAGGTCGGACAAGTCGGGCTCGTTGGCCACTGAGGGTGATGCTGCTGAGGATAGAGGCGACGAGGGAAGGGCGGCGAGGCGCGAAGGGTCGATCGTCGAGCGTTGTTGGTGCGACGGCGGTGGAGCATCGGGAGGCGAACGCTTCGACAGCGGGTGGAACATGCCTCGTCTGTCTGTCGAGCCCTTTGTTGCTCAAAAAATGATGAAATGTTTGACTGAGTGAGATGCAGGACAGCGAGGGCCCGAAGCGGTCGACAAAGGGAAAGGCGAAGGAGGATTAGTCAGCGACCAAGGGGGGCGCGGACACGTGGTGGATCCCTCCTTCGCGCTGCTTCCGTCTACTACCCCCTTAACGCTACTACAAGCCTTTGTAGACGTTTGCCAGTCGGCTCACCCTGTGAGTTCGTATTACACACTCTCCAGGAGCGGAAGCCACGTCAGTCCGCGAGCTGGTTGGCGCCCGTTACGAGGATCAGACGACGGCTTACTATGTTGTCATTAGTCCTCGAACTTTATGAGGAATATACTCTTTGATCTTGCTGGTAGCATGCTGTCAAGATTCCCCGAACGTTGAGCTTTTCTTTTGACTTTTGCGCTGTCCAGAGCCAGGACCGCGCTGTGCTCCTCCGTACCACTCACACCCCCTCGGCGCCGCATCTTGTCGTCCGTTCAGCTTCCTTTCTCTATTACATGCGAAGCAGGCTCCACCGGTGCAGAGTGTACGTACCATCGCCGCATGACACCAACGTCCTCAGGGCGCGGTTGCAGACGGTTCCTCGCTAGCCAATCGAGCGGACCTCTGTCGTCCGCTCCCGCCCTGGGTGTCGCCAGGGTCCGGTGTGAGCACTACTGACGCACGTGAGTACTTTGTCACATGTCCATCAACCTCGTCTCCCGCTTCTCCCTATTTCAAAGGTCGTCAATCCAACCATAGATGAGCAGTGTCGTCGGCGGCCGACGTGTTCTTCTCCGAACGGCGGCAATCGCTGTCGCGGCGAGCCTAAGCCAACCGCACAGATGGAGACAGTATCTATTTTTGGGACAGATAAGTCATAGAAGTGATGTCTTCAAACCGGGGTTTTCATCTGGTTGACGGTGCTTTGACGAGCGGGAGCAGTGTCCGGTGCCCAGGAACTCGACTAACTCCCGGCGTTTCGTGCCCGCCCTCAACACGGGATGGTGGCCCGCTCTCCGACGTCCTGTCAAAGACTCAGAAGATAAAATGGTGTAAAAAAAGTGCTTTAGCAGCTTCAGCTGGAGCAGGTGGCGTTGCCAGCCCGCGTACCACACCAACATGCGTGAGGTCTCCTCCGGACCTCTATTTCAGGACCCGCGTTCGCGCTAGATACTGGGCGCTACCTCGAATTGGACAGCGTGCGGGAAGGCGGTCCGTCTGTACCGTTTCTGATGCCCTTTCGCGGTCCGTGGCGCCGCTTCTCTCCGCTTCGAGGGGAGCACTATTTGCGGGGCCCATGATGGTGCCCTTCAAAGGGCGCAATGGGGGGCTCTCTTTCCTTCCCCAGATTCCTTCCTCCTCCTTTTCCCACACTCGAATTGATAACAACTCTGAGGAAACATGTACCAGCTTAGAGGGAGATATGCCACGATCGGGATCACCATCGCCTCTGGTACGTGGTCTTCTGCTCCCACGTTTTCAACCGGGCGCTGACGGGAGAACTGCAGGATTTGGCTGGATCCTGTTCGGCTATGACCTTGGGGTCCTTGGTGAGTTCAACGGTTTGGAAATGCTTAGAACCGTGAATTGACCCGTTTGCTGCCCCAGGCGGCGTCCTCACGCTCCCGGCCTTCACCAAGGTCTTCCCGATGAGCAGCACTTATCAGGGTCTCGTCTCGGGTCAGTTTTCCTGCAACCTCGGCTCTGAGCCCTTTCATCCACGCCGTCCACGATCAACCTGCCACCGTTATCTTTCGGGAAAAGGCGAGTCCTGACACGTGCCTTTCCCGTGGACAGCGATTTTCGATTTGGGCGCTACGCTCGGCGCGATCTTCATGGCCTTTTTCGGCAACAAGCTCGGACGTCGCGACAACATCAACTTGGGAACCTTTACCATCGCTGTGGGTGCAGCTATTCAGGTAATTGTGTTAGCGTCTGTAAGTTGCTGTGGAATTGGCGTGGCTAACGGTACTGGCGGGGTATAGGCATCGTCAAACGGCGTCGGACAGCTCATCGCTGGAAGGGTTATCGGTGGCAGTGAGTTCCTCTCCCATTAGTGGATAGTCCGTGACCGATGCTCACTTCAGCTGCTTATTATGAACAGTTGGACTTGGGATGTTCTCGACTATGTGTCCACTCTGGCAGGGCGAGTCGGCACGACCTGCGATTCGTGGCAGAGTTGTTGCCTTCTCGCTCTCGTTCCTCATTGTTGGCTTGCTGAGTGAGCCCGCTCTTTCGTAGAGTGGTACTGAGAGTCAGCACTGACAGTATCCCCCTGCAGTTGCCTACGTGAGCTCTTCATGTCTTATTCACGGGACAGTGGTTCCAGCGCTGACCTTCCTCCCACAGTGGCTTGATTACGGCATGGCCCAACACGTGTGTTCTTCCTTTGTCTCGTAACAAAGGTGTCCAATCTGACAATCCCGCATTATCAGACTACCGGTCAGATTGCTTGGAGATTCCCATTCGCGTTCCAGGCCATCCTCGCGAGCATCAACATCGTGCTCACACGCTTCCTGCCCGAGTCGCCTCGCTGGCTCCGCATCAACAAACGCGAGGACGACGCGATCAAGGCGCTTGCGGCCCTGCGTGGTAAGCCCATACATTCCCAAATTCTTCATTTTCCTACTGACAGCCATTTTTAGACACTGCTGTCGACGACCCGGCCACGCTCGCGGAGATGGACGAGATTGCGCTCGCCATCGAGCTCGAGAACAAGCACGCGGGGTCGATCTGGGACCTGTTCAAGAAAGACGACGAAGTCCGTTCTCGTCGCCGACTCCTCACCTGTCTCGCACTCCAGACTTTCCAACCTTTCAGCGGATCGACGCCGATCAGTTTCTACGTCACGCCGATCCTTCAGGACTCGGTCGGCCTCTCGGCGGACCTCGCGTCGTTGATGTCGGGATATCTGCAGATTTGGTTCTTGGTTGCGAGTATGGCGACTTGGTGGTTGATCGAGCACGCTGGGAGGAGGAGGATGCACCTCGTCTCGACATTCCTGATGGGTGGCACGATGGCGAGTCTTGCGGGATGCATCAAGCTCGGTGGCCACGCGGCCGGCATTGGCGCCGCTTTTCTGATTTTCCTCTACCAAGCATTGTTTACCTGGGGGTCAGTGACATTTCTGAGGCATCCTGACTTTCCGAATACTAACCCAGCGGTGTACAGGATGATGAGCGGCGTCTGGGCCTACTCCAGTGAGTGTTCCGTTGCCCCCGTCGAGGAGCGGTTGCTGACGTGGTGTTCATCCTTGCAGGTGAGATCCACAGCACCAAGTTCCGCACGCTTGGGACCGCACTTGGCGCCGTGATGCAGTGGCTTTGGTCTTTCGTCGTTGTTCAGATTGTGCCTGTTTCTATCTCCAACATTGGGTGGAAGGTACGTGTGGTGTGAATTCGCGGTCTCGGACCGCCGGGACTGACACGGCGCTGCCCAGACGTTCATGCTCTTTGCGGCCTTCAACTGGGGGTTCTTCCCTATTGTCTATTTCTGGTTCCCCGAGGTAAGCACCTCTGCTCCATGAACTCCCTTCGTGGCTAATGGAAGCGCTGGCAGACGGCTGGCATCCCCCTCGAGTCGATCGACCTGCTCTTCCGCCCGGGAGTCGACCCCGTCAAGGAGTCTCGCCGCATTCGTGCGGCCATCAGAGCGGGCAAGATGGACGAAGTCACGCTGGCCCACAACGAGGACAGGAACGACAAGCTCGACGCGCTGGCCAGGACGCCGTCGGGCCCGAAGTTGGGCAGCAAGACCGAGTCGGAGATGGTTGAGCAGGTCTAAAGTTGGGCCGAGCTGGGAGTAGATCCAGAAGCGTCAAAGCAAAGAATGGAAATCCATGAAGTGACTACAGTGTTTGCTTCAGACTTTCGTGCCCACCAGACAGTACACGTGGCTCCCGTGATTCTCGGCTTGTCGAGGTCTCGGCGAAAATGCAACCGACTGTACCAGGCCGCCAAAAGTCACACGATGCATCTTCTTGCACTACCGCTGCTGCCGTTGTGGAGGCTGGCTCAGAATAAAGACGCGCCGACGTAGTGAAAGTCGATGCCAGCACAAGTCGGGGTGTCGCAAGAAATCCGTGGACTTGAGCTTGCGCCCGCTCGTTGGGTACGCGCGCGTTCGGGGCCAAGCTTGCTCTCGTCCCGCATCGATCGCTCCTCGCACGACCTTTTTCTCTACATATATTTGTGCAAAGAAATCGGCCCAACATGATCTCGGTAAGCACCTCCCGTGCCCGCCTCGCCTCGCTTCGTCCTGACGGCTTTGTTTTTCTCGCTCGCGCTCGCGCTCGCTCTCGTCGCTCTCGTCGCTCTCGTCGCAGAGGGTCGCCTATAAGTGTGCGTACCTTGCTTGTGCTGCGATCACTTCTTTGCACACTAACTCTATGGCTACAGCGCACGCGCACGACGACACCACGCCCAAGACGCAGGACAAGGAGGGCATCCCCCTCGCCGGCGAGCAACTCGAAGACGGCCGCACCCCGAGAGGTGGGAGGACGTTCAGCTACGGCGGGAGGAGGAAGGTCGTCCTCGAGAGTGCGTTCCCTTCGCGTGCCCCCGCCCCCGCCCCCGCCACTCTCTCCCACCGCGCCCAGCTGACCCCTGCCCGTTTTGCAGGTCCCTCGGGCAAGTCCGTCGTCGTCGAGCTCGGCTCGGCGTGGACGTACGAGGAGGTCGAGGCGAGGATCGAGGAGGAGGAGGGCGTGCCAAGGGAGGAGCAGCAGCTCTTCCTCGTCGACACCAAGATGATGGACCACCTGCTCATCTGTGCGTCTTTCGTTTCGCGCGCCACGGCCAAGTGCTGACGTGCGCTCCTCTTTGATTACAGCGTTGACCGGCAAGACCATCACCCTCGAGGTCGAGTTATCCGACACGATCGACAACGTCAAGGCCAAGATCCAGGACAGGCAGGGCATTCCCCCAGATCAGCAGCGTCTCATCTTCGCCGGCAAGCAGCTCGAGGTCGGCCGCACGCTCTCGGACTACAACATCCAGAAGGAGTCGACCCTCCACCTCGACCTCCGTCTTCGTGGTGCTATGCAGATCTTCGTCAAGAGTGCGTCTTTTTCTTTCTTTCTGGCGTGTCCAAGTGGTGGGAAAACGGGTGCTGATGTGCGCTCCTCGTTGTTTGCAGCTCTCACCGGCAAGACCATCACCCTCGAGGTCGAGTTGTCCGACACGATCGACAACGTCAAGGCCAAGATCCAGGACAGGCAGGGCATTCCCCCAGATCAGCAGCGTCTCATCTTCGCCGGCAAGCAGCTCGAGGACGGCCGCACCCTCTCGGACTACAACATCCAGAAGGAGTCCACCCTCCACCTCGTCCTCCGTCTCCGTGGCGGTGTCAAGAGTGCGCGATGTGTCTACCACTCCTTGTCCCCCCATGCGACCTTCACTTGCCCTCTGCTGACACTTCGTTGTTTCCCGCATTCTCGTTCTCCCGAACCGTTCACAGTCACCGTCAGCGCCTTCGCCTTCCCCATCGGTATGCTTCCCGTTCTTCTCTACTCCCAGATGGATAGATGATTCCAGAGAGCGTAGTGCTGATGTTTCAATGGTGGCACTTCCTCTTCAGTCCCTTGCCGTGCCGTTGCAACCCCCCGCCTCTCTCTCGCTCTCGTCCCTCACAAGGCCGCCACGTCACCCCTCATCTTGCCCCGCCGAGCCCATATTTCCACCACGCCCAAGAACCCGCTCAAGGCCTCGGATGCCAAGGAAGCGGAGGCAGCCATCCAGATGGAGAAGGAGGAGCCCAGCAAGGAGGGGAAGGAGGAGCCCAAGAAGGAGGGGAAGGAGGAGTCCCAGTACCAGAGTGCGAAGGCTCAGGCCGCTGACCTCATGGAGCTTGTGATGTCCAAGCCGGGACTCTTGATCTTGGGCGGGTTGTGGTGGGCCGTGTCGGGTGCGTTTTTTTTTTTTTTTTTTTTCTTTCTTTCTTTTTTCTCCCCAACTTGCTTCAGCTTGTTACGTTGCTGACGTTTGTCTGAGTCAGTGGAATTCGGGATCAGCGGGCTGAAGAGTGATATGAAAGAGATGAAGGACGAGATGAAGCATGGGTTGACAAACGTCTACCATTTGCTGCAAGACACGGCAAGTCATTCTGAGATTCATTACTTTGGGGCAGCGCAGCTGACGATTAAAATGCCAGCGGGTCGTGAAGCTGGAGCAGGATATGAGGGCCATTCAGGCCAGTCTCTTCTCTCCGAGGGTGGGTATGCAGTACTTGATCGAGCAGCTTGCAGTGCGCTGACAAGCCTTTGGTTGTAGAAGGAGCACCCAGAGGTTGAGAGTGAACACGAGCGAGGTTCACGTCCGGGTCAGAACTAAAGTGCCGATTTTTGTTTTTTGTTGTTGTTGGTTTTGCTTTTAGCACCGTTTCCTCCTTCCAGTCCGGATACCCTTCTTTAGCTATACACGCACAATGTCACTTGTCTGTTTTCCCCTTCCCTCTTGCTGCGAGAGGTGAGCTTCAAGTGTCTCGGAAAAAATTAAATCGACTTTTGGCGCGAGGCGACTCGACTCGTCCGCGTCGTCGACGTCGTGCTCTGGGTTGGCTCACTTCTCGCACGATCCGGCCGCATTCGTACCAGGCCGCCAAAAGTCACACGATGCATCTTCTTCCACTACTGCTGCTGCCGGCCGTCAGCCTGGCCGCGTCGTCGGCGCCCCAGCTGTTCCTCTCGCCGCCGCCGTCGCACAGCAGCCAGATCACGCTCACCGCGCCCCAGGCCAACGCCGTCCTCGCGCACCACCTCGGCGTGTCCCAGTACGAGACTCTGCCCAAGAGCGGATACGGCAAGGGCGCGAAGGACTGGGAACAGCTGCTCACCGACAGCGCGGACGGCGGCGAGGGACGCAAGGTCGTCGTCGTCGTCGTCGAGTGCCCCAGCTCGGGCTGCGATGGTCAGCCCTGTCCCCCAACCCCTCTACTTTTCTACACATACTAACTTTTATCGCGTTGCGGGCAGACATCGTCCCGCCGACCCTCCACACTCAGCACCCGATCGTGCTCCCGTCGCTGCCAACCCACTCGTGGACCTCGCTCGTCACCCTCCACCTCCACCGCCTCGCCACCTCCCTCGGCCTCGACCTCTCCTCGACGTCGACCTCTCAGGTCTGGGGACTCGACGAGCTCATCAAGGGGATCAAGCAGGTCGCGGGGTGGGCGAGCTGGGTCGGCGACGAGTTGGGCGGCAGGATCGGGTGGGACGCCATCAAGGACTCGTTCAAGAGCTTGCCCATCCCCACCCACTCCAAGTCGCCGCTTCTGACCGACCTCGACTTTGGTGCTATGGACTCGGTGAGCCTTCACTTCGACCTGTGCCCGTGACAGCGCACTTGCGCAACGACGGCCCCACTTGCGCTCGCACGGGGCACGTTCACGTTCCCTCTGCTGACCCACAACACCCCTAACTACAGTCCACACATCTCCTCGTTCAAGAACTGGAGAAACTCTCGACGCTCATCGACTCGTTCGAGGCTTCCAACGGGCTGGAGGGAGAGGATGCTGGACCTCAGGGACAGGGAGAGGGGCCAAAGGTCATCGCGATGCACTTTAAGGGATTCGCCGTGCGTTCTTTCCTTATGCTCCCCTCCATCCCAAAGCTGAATGAGTTGAAACTGGTGACAGAACCTTGACCCGACCTCGTCCTCCTACGCGCCGCTCTGCGCCGTCCTTCGCGCTTCCCTCTCCTCACTCCTCGCCAAGACCCACCCGGAGGAAGACCAGGCGATCCTGCTCACCCTTCCGCCATACACCCCTCCTCTCCTCAGGAAGCGCCAGCCGTTCCTCAAAGCGTTCGAGGGCCACCAGGCGAGGTACGCTAAGCGCGCTGCTGCTAGCGGGGGCGAGTTGAGGAAGAGGGGTCTGGCGACGGAGGTGGACAAGTACGCCGGTGATGGAATGAAAGCGAAGAGAGCTGAGAAGACTCCGGTGCGCTCTTAATCCTTCCTGTACCCTCTCCTTCTTCTCTCCTCTAACCTCTCGATCCACCCGCATCAGGTCCCTATCATTCCCTCCACCTCGACGTGTTTCACCTCCGCGTCGGACGTGTACAACCAGACTGCCAACTGCGAGGGCCGTGGAACGGCCGTCTCTGGCGTCTCGGCCCTTAGCGGTGCCGACTGCTGGGTGTGTTCGTGCGACAAGGGGTATGCCGGGCAGGGGTGCGAGAAGGTCGATCTCTCTTCGTGCGTTTCCGCTTCATTGTCGTGGATGTGGTGCTTCAAACTAATGTGAACCTCGTACTCGACAGTGAATTCACTCTCCTCTTCTTCTCGTCGGCCGGACTGCTCCTCATCCTCTTCGTCTCGGTCATGCTCCTCGCCAAGGTCGGTTCCGTCGAGCTTCCCAGCGTGTTGGCGAGCTTGGGTGGACAGGGCGTCAAGCGGGAGTAGTTTGATGTGGTGGAGAGTGGAAGACACGTGAGCTGAGGAGTGGAGTAAGGGATGGACATTGCAGAAGAGCGTGGCAAGTGGTGGAGGGATGGGAGGTGTAAGAAGATGTGAAAAGACCCTTTCGTATGATTTGTGGTCTTGAGTGAGAGATATTGCTGACGGGTCGACACTCAAGTCAGCAATTCGAACCTGCGGTGCTCCAAGTGTATGCGAAGACCTGTCCGAGCACCACGTCAAGGAGAGTAGAAGACGATACAGTCCAAACGCTGCCTTGTTTTGCACAAAATAAATCACTACCTTCGACCTCTGAGCGTGTTACTTTTGTATCGTTCTCGTCGCCTCCACCAAACGTCCTTTCCGTCACTATACACCATGCACCTGGCTGTACACACGCGCGCCCTCGGATCCTTGACACGCACTCACGCGACAATAAGAGAATAAACACCTAAGCGTCCACCTTGGCCTTCTTTTCCTGTGGCTGCGAGGCGTGAATATGCCGCCAGCGTTCGGTAAGCTTTCGTTCGACGCCCATCCAACATCACAACAAAGGGCGCACCTCGGGTTCACCGAACCGCTCCGCCCTCTTCCTCTTCTTCTCCTCTTCCTCAGCAATTTTCTTCTGCAGCTCGGGATCGACGGATTTCGGTGTCGCGGCTGCTGGTTTCGGTGCGGTAGCGGAGGTGGGAGCAGAAGGAGCGGGTTTAGGCTGTTTCTGCTTGCGTTCCGAGAGGGGCTGGTCGAGCTTGTCGATGGACTAAGCAGTGAGAGACGTATGAGTCAGCTTCAACCATTCCATCTTGCCCTTCCAAGCATTCCTCCTACCCCGACCCCGCCAAACAACGGAGGAACGCACCTTGTTGCTCGCGGCCGTCTTGTCCTCAGCCTTCGCTCCCGTGCCGTACTTTTCCGCTCTCTCCCTCTTCTTCTTCTCCTCCTCCGTCTCTTCGGCCACTCCACCCTTGGGGACGAAAGGGATGCCGAACTTCTCTGCGCGCTTCCTGCGCTTCTCCTCCTCGTCGTCGACGCGCTTCTGCTTCTCCTCGGCACTCAGCTCGGGTTTGGCTGATGCTGCTGGTGCTGCTTCTGGTGCTGGTGCGGGGGTGGTGGTGGCAGCAGCGGGGGCGGCGGGATCAGCGACGGCGGGGACGGGCTCGACGTTCGCGACGGGGTCGGCGGCTGTGACGGGTGCGGGCTCGGCGGCAGAGGACTGGGACTCGAGGATTCGGGCGATCAGCTCGTCCTTCTTGCCCGTTACGGCGAGTTGCAGCTCGGTGAGCAGCTCCTGTGAATGCCAAAGCCAGACGAGACGAGACGCGTCAGTTGTTTGGCGCGGAGCTGGAGCAGAAAGGGAAGCGAGAGGCGGACCTTGAGTTTCGGGACGGTGAGAGTTTTGAGCGAGCTTTCGGTGTGCGACATTATTGGTGCGAGTTGTGCTTCGGCGAGGGTGCACGGGGAGGAATGACGAGCGCGCCTGGGGCGATGGAGCCGGAGCCGGTTTAATTTCGATTAGGGCGCGTTAGCGGAGACGTAATGGCCCCATCAGCCTGGAGTAATTTAATGGCTTTTGAGGTGACGTGTCACTTGCTGCACGTCAGGCCGGCCACCAGCTTTCCCCGATACTTTCCAACTGGTAGACAGGCTCACGTAGACATATCTACATGCAAAAAAGTGCATGTTCGAGGCCACGTAGACGCTTGGAAACCAGTCGCGGCTGGATTTATATCGAATTTCGCGCGCCCTCACCAAAGTCGAATACATTTCTCGGGCTCACCCCTCTCGCCGCCGCCGTCGTCGTCGTCGGTCCGCTTCCTCGCACGCACACCTCGCACGATCGTCGACACGAGGACCCCCAACCCAGCAGAATACAGTGAGAAAAGTGGTGGAGAACTTGGTCACGAAACTTGGTGCGTTGACGTTCCTTTGCGCCGTGGTACGGTACGGTTGTTTGTGCTGTGGGGGCAGGGGGGCAGGAACAGCGACGCAGGCACGAGCGGCGCAGGAGGAGCCAAGGCACGAGGTAGAGCATCGAAGAGATTGCTCGAGCATGGTTCTGTCTCCGCATGAGACTGAGGAACGAGACGGAGGAGCGCCCAGACGAAGCTCGCGTCGGTGCTGCCTCGCTCAGGACAGGACGAGTATGTCCTCGTTCGTACAGAGCGGGAAGGCGCAGCTTGGGTCAGATTCGGGGACGTGAGACTTCTCAGATCCTTTTGTCGTCTTCTCTCTTGCGTCCTGCGACCGCTCTCGCTGTTGGAGGGACGCGCCCGAGCACCGCAGGCGCGCGGATTGTTGGTGGACGACAGCGAGCAGGCAGGGCCGCCGTTTGAGGCGTGACAGTGGTGGACAGTTGACAGCTATGTGACATTTGTGCTTTCTGTACCGCTGAGGGCGCAGTTCGGGAATGTCTTGCAGCGAAGCAGCCGGCTGGTGGAGGAGCGAGGCACGGTGTTGACCGGGCTCGAGAGTGCCGTCGCTCTGACTTCCAGCGGAACGCCAAACGGTGACTGCTGTTGCTCTAGTTTTTGATGACCACTCGTGCGCCGGAATGAATGGTTCCTTGGTTAGAACAGCTGCGATGACCGGGGCCTACTTCGCTGTCGCGGGCAGTGAGGCCTGATTTGAGACCTTCATCGGGGGGTGGATCAAAAATTATGCTTTGGTTTGCCTACTGTGTAAGGCTCACATTGAGCCACGACTCTTACCGGTGTCCAGGGAAGGTGTCTCGCGCCACGTGGCGCAGTCTGTGGTGGAAGCCAGGGCCTTTCTATCCTGCTCTGGATAGCCTACATGCTGATAGCAGTGACTTCCACGCCTCCAAAACCTTTGGTTGACCCTCATGCCTTCCCTTTGCAGATCGTCGACGAAATTTTTGCCCTCACACTCACACGAGCCCACCATGGCCTCTCAGTTTGGTCAGTCCCCTCCTCTCTCACCCGAGTAAACCCAGCAGCTCACTCCTCGTCAATGAGCAGAGGGATGGTCGAAACCGTTTGGGTCGGACGACGAGGACGAAGTGTTCGACGAGTTCCGCACGTCCCGCTCCTCGCTCCTCTTCCTCCTCGAAGCGACGCCGTCGATGCTCGCGCCCTTGCTTCCGACCAAAGGCGTCGAACCAGCCGAGTTTAAGGGCTGGACCAGTCCGCCGAAGAGCAAGATGGAGGCTGCGTTGAGGGCCGTTTACGCCGTGTGCAAGAAGAAGATCATTAGTAGCCCGAAGGACTCGATCGGTGTGCTGGTGTGGAACACGGTCAGTGGCAGTCCTTATTGGAATTATTTGATGAGTATCGTGGGTCTGACCAGGACACCGTGGTGCATAGACGGAGACGAAAGGGTCGGGCGATACGAGCACGAAGCACTGCTTCCTACTCCAGGACCTCGCTCAGCCGACGGCGCAGTCGATCAAGACCCTCAAGACGCTTTTGGCGGGTGCGTTGCTATCTGGCTTCTGTTAAAAGAGAGTGACGAAGGCTCATGATGTTGCTGAATTCTAGATGCCGAAGAGGACCCCAGCTACTTGGCGTCGCTCCTCACGCCAAGCAAGAGGCAGAATGTCGTCGCCGAAGCGCTCGGCTTCTGCAACACCATCTTTCGTGCGAGGTTCGTTTTGAGCTTTTTTTGGTAGCATACATAGACGAGGAAACTGCTGAAGTTTCTCTATCTGCGCGACAGAGCGCCGAAGATCGCGAAGAAGAAGATCTACCTCGTGACGGACAACGACGATCCCGTCGACGGCAACGACCAGCTCACGAATGTGGCTGTTCACAAGCGCCAGGTTCATTCACATCTCTTTCTTCGATGGAAAAAGAGGTTTCTGATGACCGATCGATGACAGGACCTTCTCGACATGGACTACGAGCTCGAGCCGTTCTTGATCCCGCCAAGCGAGGATGCGACCTTTGACATGACCAAGTTCTATGGGGTGCGCATGAAGGGCAGCGCTACTGTCTATTGCCTTACATTGCTGACTTTTCCCTTCCTTACCACAGCGAGTCCTCTCGCTCAACGAGATGGAAGGCGGCCCAGGCGTTCCTCCCCAGCTCGAGCACTCGCTCGCAGAGTCGCTCAAGAATATGGTCGACAACATGCGCTCAAAGGAGAGCGCCAAGCGCACGGCGTTCTCGATTCCGTTCACGCTTGGAGAGGGGCTCGTGATTGGAGTGCAGGGCTACGCGTTGGTCGGTGAGGAGAAGAAGAGACCTCCGGTCAAGGTTGATTTGGAGACCAAGACGGGCGAGGTGGTAGTGAGCAAGACGGTATACAAGGATTCGGTGCGTCCAGGCTCTTTTTATCGGAGGAAAATGGGGAGCTGACCTTTGGTGCTTGGGGTTAACAGAATTCTGGCGAGCCGCTCGACCTCAAAAAGGACGTCAAGAAGTATATTCAGGTCGGCCACCCTGACGTTCAAAGCGGTGTCGAGGCGACAAAAATCTTTTTCGACGATGCCGAAGTCAAGAAGCTCAAGGTAAGTCCGCTGTCTGGTTCCGAAGCAGAGACGATGGTAGTCCTGACGTGCTCGGCAGACGCTTGGAATGAAGCCCGGCTTGACGCTTCTCGGATTCAAACCCCGCGACGAGTTCCTCAAGTTCGAGCAGTCGGTCAAACATAGTTACTTCATCTACCCAAACGAAGACGTCCGTCCTGTTCTCCTTCTCCCCGATGCTGCGTGCACGACTGACCGACGAGCTCGTCCTCACACAGACGTACAGCGGGAGCACGAGGACATTCACCGCCTTGCTCGATTCGATGGACAGGAAGGATGTGATTGGATTCGGAGTCTTCTTGGCGAGGGCTGCTTCAAAGCCCCAGATCGTCGTTCTGATTCCTCAGGTCCGTCACTGTTCTGCTCCCATTCAAGCGTGCACCCACTTGGCTCACCATTTCTCCCTTCTCCTCGTTTCTTTGTCTACAGGTGGAGACGCTCACCGACTCGGGACTGACCGCTGATCCGCCTGGGATCCATATCTGCCAACTCCCGTTCGCCGACGACGTGAGGGCGCTGAACATCGATTCGATGGACAGCGTGTACGAGCGGGACGACGGAGTCGACCTCGTCAACGCCGCCAAGGACATGATTAAGAAGCTGAGGAAGAAATATGTGCCGGCAGAGCATCCGAACCCTGGTTCGTCTGCGGTTGTTTCTTCGGGTCGGCGTTGGGGGAACGTGAAGCTGACCAACGTTTGGTCTGTCCCTCCATAGCGCTGAACTTCTTTTACGACGTCTGCATTTTCCCTTTGAGGACTGGACAAGGAGGCAAACTAATTTACTCTTTCCTTACGCTTAAAGACTCTCGCTGCGTTTGCGCTCAACGAGGAGCTTCCTGATCCGGTCGACGAGACGATCCCGAAATACCACGTCATCGAAAAGGTGCGTTCTTCACTTCTTTCCACTTCAACGTCTAGACAAAGTTTGATCTGCTGCGTGTCTAGTTCGCTGGCCCCCTGATCACCGCGTTCAAGTCCAAGATCCAGCTCGATGAGGTCGACTCCTCGCGCCTCGAAGTGTCGAAGCAGAAGCGCCCGGCAGACCCCAAGCCCAAAGTCGTGGGCTCCAAGGAGGACATCGACACTTTTGTCGCGCTGTTCAGGAAACAGGGACCAAAGCTCAAGAACGCGGAGCTGCAGGCTGTGAGTGCTCCTTTCTTTGGCGGGGGCGAGCAATGTGGCTGACAAGTGATCGTGCTCGTGCGCAGGGCTTGAAGCTGTTGGGCGAGAAAACTGGTGGAAAAAAGCAGGTAAGGGCTTGGACGAGTTGCTCAGCTCTCGCTACTCGGCACCAAGGTGCTGACACGCTTCTGCAGGAATTGGTCGGCCGGATCAACGCTGCCCTCCGCGCGAGGGGCGACGATGGGGGCGAGGCGGACGAGAGCGAGGAGGAGAAGCCAAAGAAGAGGCTCAAGCGGAGTAAGAAGAAGGTCATCGAGTCGGAAGAGGAGGAGGACGCCGAAAGTGAGGAGGTGCCGGAGCCTGATACGGCGAGCGAAGGTGATGACGAGGAGGACGAGGATTTCAAGAAGGTCAAGAAAGAGAGGAAGGGGAGTAAGGACAAGAAGGGCAGGAGGAAGAGGGCTGACTCGATGGACGTAGATGATGACGAGTGAGCGCTGTCGAGGTGTTTTGCTTGCTTTTAGTTCTGTAGTTGGTGCTTTACCCTTCCGCTTTTATTCCCATTTAGCTCTCTCTTTTCTTTGACAATGTGTAACCAGAACTGTTTGACTGAAGCGCCCAAATGTTCTTAGACTCCAAGAAGGAAGCCGTCAAACAGGCCACGTGTGTGCGTGCCAGTTGCAATCCGAGCGCCGCCGCCCAGAGTCGCTCAACAACGGCGCTGGGGGCTCCGCTTCCTCTACTTTGCAGCACTTTCGACTCTTTTCAGGACTTCACCAATCTTGATTCTTCTGCTAGGTCAAACTTGGTTTGACGTAGTCCGACCTTCTGCGCCGCCGTTGTCAACTCAATCCGTCAACTCCTCAACTCCCTCACGCGCCCGCGCTTTCCAGGAAGGACGATCCTTGTGCGTTCCAGGCTTGCTTCCTCATTGTTCTAGTTTTAATTTGTCTTTTTCTAATTTCATCTGCGCCAGCGTTGTTGCCTCTTGAGGCTCAGCGCCCAACTCTGGTGGGATCCATTCTGTTTGTGCTCGTTCGGTCCGAGTAGGCCTGGAAGTTCTAAGGCTGACCTGACCTCCCACTAGTCGAGCGGACAACTGGATCCCCAGGGAGAGTGTGAGAACAATCCGTGATATATTGACAATAGAGAGCGGAAACTACAAACCTGGATCCCCAGGGAGAGTGTGAGAACAATCCGTGGGGAACCAGGAGGAGGGGTGCGCGTGCAGAGGCTAAGTCAGGCAGGGAGACTGTGGGAGAGCTGCTGGACGCAGCGCGCGCGCCACGTGGCACAGGCGTGGAGCGCAGGAGCGCATGCTCGCAACACCCCCCCTCGCTCAAGCTGGTGCTGGATGTACACCAAGGGAAAGTCGAAGCTGCTCAAAAGCGGGGCGGGGGAGGGACTTGGTGAAGACGTCGGCAAGCATGTCGGAGGTGGGGATGTACTCAACCTTGAACCACCCCTCTGCAACCATCTCGCGCGCGAGGTCCTCAGCGAGGCGAATGTGCTTTGTGCAATCGTGGAAGCGGGCGTCCTTGGTCATGGCAATGGCGCCCTGGTTGTTGCCATACATCACCATACGTGCTCCTGGGCGACGCAGCTAAACGCCCCACTCCTCGAGCTTCTGCAGCAGGTTGATCCCCTCCTTCCCAGCGTGCCCCAACGCAATGTACTCCGCTTCTGTCGACAAGCAGGCGATCCTGGACTGAAGTTGAGAGTTCCAAGAGATTGCGGTGCCGGACAGACTGAAGACGTAGCCTATGGTGGAGCGCAAAGTGTTGACATCAGAGGCCCAGTTGGAGTCGGAGTACGCGGCAAAGGCATGGAGGGGGGAGCACTCGTTGGTGTAGAGGAGGCCGTGGCTGAGGGTGCCAGCAATGTAGCGGAGGACATGCTTGACGGCGGCCCAGTGCAAGGAGTTGGGGCAGGCCATGAAGCGAGAGAGGTAGGAGACGGCAAAGGCAAGGTCTGGGCGCGTGCCAAGTGAGGCGTACATGAGAGAGCCAATCGCGGCAGGGTAGATGGCCTTGACCTTGGGGTCGGGCACCTCAGCTGCACGGAGCTGGAGGCCAGGAGGGAGGGGCGTTGAAATTGGCGTGCAATCCTGCATGTTGAAGCGCTTGAGGACATTGACGAGGTAGGCGCGCTGACCAAGGTGAACAGAGGAGCGGGTGATCTGAATGCCAAGGATCCACTCTGCAGCGCCCAGGTCCTTGATGCCAAACTCCTGGTGAAGCGAGTCCTTGACGCGGCGGATCTCCTCCATGCGCTTGCCAACGAAGAGAAGGTCGCCGACGTAGAGGGCAATGTAGGAGCGCTGGCCGTCAATGGTGCGGGTGAAGACGCAGGAGTCGGTGGCAGTGGGGGAGTAGCCAAGGCGAGCAAGCGAGGACTTGATGCGGAGGTACCAGACGCGGCCAGACTGCTTGAGGCCGTACAGCGCCTTGCAGAGCTTGAGCACCTTGCCAGCATACTGAGGACAATGGCGCATGCCGTCAGGGAGGGAGACGTAGACAACCTCGCTGGGATCAAGCTCCGCCTGGGGGTAGGCAGAGTCTATGTTGGCCTGCTCGATGAGGTACCCTTCCTTGGCCGCGACAGCGACAAGAGCCCGGATGGAGGAGAACTTGACAACTGGGGCAAAGGTCTCATTGAAGTCACGTCCTTTGCGCTGGAGGAAGCCCTGGGCGACGAGGCAAGCCTTGCGAGAGGAGATGGCGCCAACCTTGTCGTGCTTGGACTTGAGGACAAACTTTGAGCCAATGGTCTTGCGTCCGGCTGGCACGTCCTGCGCGTCGATGAGGTCCCAGCACTTGAGGCGCTCCAACTTGCCGATCTCCTGCAGCGTCAACGTCTCCCACAGCGAGGCCTCCTCAGTCCTCTGTGACGCGGTCCAGCTGGTGGGGTCGGAGGATGGGAGGGAGAAAGGAGTTCCAGCGTCGTAGGCAGCCTCGAGAACGCGGATGGCGCCGTGGGGGACAGCAAGGTTGGAGATAAGGTTGAGTGGGTCAGGTGACTCTGAGCAATCGAACTCGAGGACAGGCTCAGGCTGCGCAGGCGCTGGCAACGCGGCAGGCGACTTGGTGTCAAAGCGTAGGGCAGGCAGCGGGGAGATGAAGTGGTAGTCGCAAACGCGCGCGGCGCGAGGGGGAGGCGGAGGGTTGGAGGACGGCTTGATGAGGTTGAGCTCGTCCTCACTGTTGGTGGCTTCCTCGACCTCAAGCTCCTCAAAGCGGTTTGGGGAAGGGATCCTGGGAGGGGAGGCGAGGGCTGGGGTGACAGGGCGCGCACTGGAGCGAGGGATCGTGAATGCCAACTCGTGCTCGTTACCTGAGGCGCCTGGACGTACCGTAGGCGGAGCGTCCTCTGATGGGTACTGTCCTCCGCCGGTGTTGGAATGCTTAAAGGGGAAGACGCTCTCCTCAAAGTGCACGTCGCGCGAGATCTTGACCACCTCGTCCTCGAGGTCCCAGATGCGGTAGGCCTTGCGCGCTGGCTCGTACCCAAGGAAGATGCAGCGACGTCCTCGAGGGTCCAGCTTCTTGCGCTCGTGCTTGAGGACAGTGCTGTGACGACTCGAAGGATTCGCCACCGGATACAAGGTGACGGAAAGCGGGAACAAAGGGGAGCCTACTTCGGAAACCCAATTCGCGCCGTCCTTGTCGCACAGCAACACCCACGCTCAGTCCACCAGCTCCACCCAACACTCCCCTCAGCTCCTTATCGCCCATATCCAACTCTCCGACCCATTTCCGGAACGACCTCCCCCACTTCCGCTCCCAGTCAGTCGGATCCGAAGCAACGAGCGACAGCGAGACGAAATCCGCGCTCAGGGAAAGTCTGGACGAGTCTCCGAGGTATGGACCTATGCCGCTCAGACCGGATTCCGGAACAGCACTTCGGAAATTGCTTCTTTGACTTTGGAAGAGGGTTTCACGATTTCGGAAGGCTCGGAAATAGAGAAGAGGAAAGAGTATAAATAGGGAACTCTTGTGTAGCTCTCTCTTGTTTCCTCATCTTGATATTCTAAGGGCAGACTCGACATTCCATTCTCACTTCGAGAGGTTTGCAACCCTTGAGACTTCGGAGACCACATCGCCTTACCCGAGGTCCTACCTACCCTCCCGCCTTATTCGGATTTCGACTCCAACCCTTCCTTATCCTCAGTCAACAAGTCTCATAGGACGGGGTATTTGAGTCGTTACATTATATCAAGATCACCACTCGGGTAAGCGATCATGCCACCCAAAAGGATCCAACTCCGTTCCGCCACCGAGGCCGAAGACCACAACGATCAATTCGAGGATTCCGGAGCCCGGAACCTCGAGGAAAGAGATCACGACTCCGCCAACAGCCTCGCCGCCACGGAAATCGAGGAACACTTGGACGACCTTCAGGATCAGCCACGTCCGACCACTCCAGCCCTTTCGGAAACTCCTCAGGCCGTCGTCTCCCTCGAGTCCACCCTAGCGGCCCTCCTCTCCAAGATCGCCGACTCGTCTTCCGCCAAGGGAACCCACGTCCGTGCCCCCGACAAGTTCTCCGGCGTGGATCGCAGCAAGTACCGCATCTTCGTCGCCCAGTGCTTGCTGGTTTTCCGATCCAGCCCTCATAAGTTCGACACGGACGCCAAGAAGGTCAACTATGCCTGCTCGTACCTGGACGGGATCGCCTTCATGTGGTATGAGAACCACCTCGTTTCCGACACGGAACCCGACTGGTTCTACGACTGGAACCTCTTCAAGTCCGTCCTCAAGGAGCACTTCGGAGAAGTCAATGCCACCCACGCGGCAGAACACAAGATCCGATCCCTCTCGATGAAGGGAAACGACACCCTCATCAACTACATCACCAAGTTCCACACCTATTCCAACGTCCTCAACTGGAACCAAGGGGCTCTCACCGCCGAATTCCGCCGCGGATTATTGTCTCGGATTAAGGACGACCTCGCCAAGGTGGATTACGACGACTACGACTTGGCCAAGCTCGAGCAAGCGGTCATCAAGATCGACGCCAGACTCACGGAGCGACAAGAAGAACGACACTATGAGTCCGGAAGCGCTCCCACCTCCGGACGTAACTCCTCTCGCACCTCCGCCTCGCGTTCCGACACGCGTTCCGAAACGCGCTCCGCTGCCCCCGCTCGCCAGGCCAACGTCGGCTATCGCCCCCAAGGAACTCCTTCGGCCGCTCCTCTTCCTCTCGACCGCTCCGGAAAGGTCACTCCCGAGGAGAAGAAGCGCCGCGCCGACCTGGATCTTTGCTCCTACTGCGGAGACAAGCATAAGGTCGACGCGTGCCCCAAGAGGCCCCGAACCAATCTCCGTGCTGCCAGAGCTACTTTCTCTGTACAGGGTTTTCCTTAAGGGATTCTCCGAGTCTGCAATCGCAGAATCCCCTTTACCAATCCCTGCAGCCCTCTTCCATTTCCGAGAACCAGATCGTCGTCAACGTATGGTTCCGACCCTCGCCAACTCAACCATGTCCTATCCCGGCACTCATCGACACCGGAGCAACCCACTCCTTCGTCGATCCGGCAATTGTCGCCGCTTTTCCCTTCCGGACTTCGCGACTACCTCGACCAGTGGCCGTGAACACCTTCGATGGAACTCCCGGCCACCAAAATCCCATTACCCGAACGACACGGCAAACCGTCCATTTCTCGGATCCATCCACGGATTCCGAATCCATTTCCGTCCCCGAAATCGACTTCCTCGTCACCAAGCTTCCCAAAGCTACCCCCGTCATCCTCGGATTCGATTTCGCCTCCACGTCCGACCTTCGTATCGACTGGAGCCAGCGGACCATCTCCTTCGGCCGCAGCCCTTCGACCACGAACAGCCCCGCGCCGCCATCGGATATCCCTTCCGACCCTCCAACGTTCAACTCCCCGTCGATACGGGCAGTCTCCGTCAACGTTCCGGAAGAAGACCTCCTTGATCCACCAACGGATCTCGCCCCCGACTGGCTCGACGAAATCGACTACGATCCTCCGGAAATCGCCAAGCTCAAGGAGCTTGTTCCAACCAGGTATCACGACTTCCTCGACGTCTTCTCCAAGGAGAAGGGGGAATCCCTTCCGTCCCACAAGGACCACGATCTTCGGATAAACCTCGTAGAAGGATCGACACCCCCTTTCGGAGGGGTCTACCGCCTAGCGAGCAAGGAATCCGAGATCCTCAAGAACTACATCGACGACATGCTCGACAAAGGCCTCATCGAGGAATCCTCATCGCCTTGCGCCTCACCTGTCCTCTTCGTTCCCAAGGCGGGTGGAGAACTCCGCCTCTGCGTCGACTACCGGAAACTCAACAACATGACGATCAAGGACCGGTACCCGCTTCCGTCAGCGGACATGCTTTTCGACCAACTCGGAAAGGCACGGATCTTCACCAAACTCGATCTCCGGTGGGCCTACCACCGTATCCGGATCGCGCCAGGAGAGGAGTGGAAAACCGCCTTCCGCTCCCGCTACGGACTCCACCAGTACAAGGTCATGCCTTTCGGTCTTACCAACTGTCCGGCTACCTTCCAACGCCACGTCAACGACGTTCTCCGGCCCTTTGTCGACAAATTCGTCATTGTCTACCTCGACGACATCCTCGTCTATTCCGACAATCCGGAAATCCATTCCGACCACGTCCGACAAGTCCTGTCGAAACTCCGCGACCACGAACTCTACGCGAAGGTTGAGAAGTGCGAATTCCACACGCAGGAGGTGGAATACTTGGGATTCCGTATCTCTCCTCGAGGTATGGAAATGGACCCCAAGAAGGTCAAGGCCATCTCGACCTGGGCGCCGCCAACCACTCCGACGGAGGTTCGAAGCTTCCTCGGATTCGCGAATTTCTATCGCCGGTTTATCCGCCAATATTCGGAAATCGCCACTCCCCTCTTTGGACTACTCAAGAAGGACGTTCAATTCCGCTGGACACCGGAATGTCAAGCCGCCTTCAGCGACTTGAAGAGTCGTTTTCTTTCCGGCCCCATCCTCCTACATTTCGACGGGAATCGACCTACGAGGATTGAAACAGACGCCTCCGACTACGCAATCGCCGGCGTCCTACTCCAATTACACTCCGACAACCTCTGGCATCCAATCGCCTTCATCTCGCGGACGCTCCAGCCTCCGGAGAAGAACTACGAGGTCCACGACAAGGAGATGCTCGCCATCGTCTTCGCGTGCATCTCGTGGCGCCCTCTCCTTCTTTCTCTCTCCGACAAATTCGAAGTCCTCACCGACCATCACAGCCTCCAATGGTTCATGATCACGAAGGTCCTGAACAGGCGCCAGGTCCGCTGGGCGGAGCGCCTTGCGGATTTTGAATTCGCCATCACGTACCGACCCGGATCTCAGAACAGCATGGCGGACGCGATGTCACGTCGAGACGACGTGTTCCCTTCTGTGGGGGGCAGCAGCTTCGCCGCGAAGAATCCGGAGAACGAACGACATTTCTTCCAGCCACACCATCTCCGTCTAGAAGAAGTCACGGAATACCCCGCGGACGATCTCCTCTCGGATCTCAAGATCCTCCAACTTGCGGACGGTAATATCTTGGAACTACGGGATCGTGTCGGAAAAGATCCGAAATACACCATCGACAACGACCTTCTACTCCTAGAAGGACGGATCCTGGTTCCGAACGATAACGACATCAAGCTCCGCATCCTCCGCTCCCGCCACGATCATCGCCTCGCCGGACACCCCGGACGGACAAAAACCCTCCAGCTCATCCGGCGGGATTTCCATTGGGACGGAATTCGGAACTACGTGGTCCAGTATGTGTCCTCCTGTTACCAATGCCTCCGCACAAAGAACAGGAGACACCAGCGCTACGGCAAGCTTCAACCACTTCCGATCCCGGAACGCCCTTGGTCCAGCATCTCCATGGACTTCATCGACCAGCTCCCGCCCTCAAGCGGATTCGACGCCATCTTGGTGGTTGTCGACAGGTTAACCAAGATGGGCCTCTTCATCCCCACCACCACCACGATCACGGCCGAAGGACTCGCCAAACTCTATCTCCAGCACGTCTTCGCCAAGCATGGAGTTCCGAGCGACATCGTCTCCGACCGAGGATCCAAATTCACCTCCGCCTTCTGGAAATCCCTTTCCGAAGCCCTCGGAATCCAGCAGAACCTCTCCATCCACCGCCTATCATCCGGAAACCGACGGACAAACGGAGCGCATCAACCAGATCGTCGAAACGTGTCTCCGCCTCTACATCAATTACGACCAAGACGACTGGAGCGATTTCCTACCTCTCGCGGAATTCGCCTATAACAACGCCTCCCACTCGTCGACTACCGAATCTCCGTTCTTCCTCAACAAAGGGTTCCACCCAACCCTGGACATTCAGCTTTCCGGAGCCACGCGGAAAACCCTAGGCGTCACCATCGACCGGATTCGGGAGCTTCACGAGCACGCCAAGCAGGAGATCGCCAAAGCTCTTGAGAAGAACAAGCGGAACACGGACGGAAAGCGACAGGACGCCCCCTCGTATTCCGTTGGCGACTTCGTCTTCCTTGAACATCCGCACTACTCGTCCGACGAAGAAATTCTCGGAACGGAACCTCGGACCTTTCAAGATTATCCAGGTCGTCTCACCCCTAGCGGTCAAGCTCGAACTCCCGGAGGCATACCGCCTCCTCCACCCAGTCTTCCACGTTTCCCTCCTGGAACCAGCACCTCCGGACGCCATTCCGGGACGCCGTCAACCTCCGCCTCCACCTGTTGTCATCAAGGACGAGGAGGAATGGCACATCAACGCTGTTCTCGACTCTCGACTCCGACGCAACAAGCTGGAGTACCTCGTCGAATGGACCGGATATGAGGACGACGCCCTCGAGCGACAGACCTGGCAACCGGCCGAGAACCTGGAGAACTCTCCGCTCTTCGTCGAGGAGTTCCACAAGAGACACCCCGACAAGCCCCGATTTCCGAAACCTTCCGCGCCACGCCTAGCTCGGAAATCTCGGAAATCTCGGATTCCGAAGGATCGCACTCCACCAGACGCACTCACACCTCGGAGATCGCCCAGGCGATGATGCGCTCTCTCGAAAGATCCACTCACTCTCACGGCATCAACAAATGGTCACGAATCACGGAACAACAATCATTATTACGACTATGGAGGTGGAAAATTTACACAGGCCCAGGGTCCATCCGCCCACACGCATTCCCCTACTCCTCCTCCTCGCTACCCTTTCCCTCCGACTTCTTCGCCTCGTCCTCCTCGCCCTCCGAAGGCGACAACTCCTTCCTCTTCGAGCGCTCGAAAACCGGCTCGACGAAATCCGGCGTCGTTGACTCGGCGCGGAAGAGCGGCTTGGGCCTCGAATCGCGGATCGCCTTGACGAGCTTCGCCTTCTCGCCGTCGAAGTCGAAGTCGCCCTTGCGCTCTCCGGAAGTTGGGTCGACGATGTCGGCCCAGTCGGAGAAGGCAGGCAACGGCCTTGGCGACGGCCCGGACGATCTTGCGAGCCTCGTCTCGCCCGACCAACTCAACCTTGACGTCGTCGAAAGCGCCGACGAACATATCCGACCTGCGCCACCAACCATCAGCCCCCGCCATTCCTTTCCGACACAACACCTGAAGGAAAGGAACTCACAACCCCACGATATCCGCCACCGGCACTCGCTCCTTCTCCTTCTCCTTGCCCTTCGCCTTCTCCTTTGCGACCTTCGGCTTGACGTCCTCGGACTCCTCCCTCGCCGAACGGGTCCTCTTCTTCTTTGGGACGCTTCCGGAAGGCGACTCCAAGCCGTGCTTGACGGACGACGAAGGCTTGACCGTGGGCGACGACGACGACGAAGCCTCGACGGCTGGCGAAGCCGGAGCAGGACCCACGAGGTTGGGGTTTCGCACAGCTGCCCCACCCGGAAACCGTCAGCTGCACCACCCACCCTCGCGGAAAGAATCCAAGGACTCACCGAAACTGCAAGCCCTCGACTTCGACCTGTGGTCCGCACAGGTCCACACTTCCTCGACGTCGGGCTGTGGGTGGAAACGATGTAGCATTCGAACCCGCCCTTGACGCAGGGGGCACAGCGGATGTCGTAGGTCTCGAATTGCGTACGAGGAGCGAGAGTGGGCATGCGTTGCTCGGCGTTCATGTTGGAGAGTGTGAGGAAGGAAGGAAAGAGAGGGAGCGCCTCTCCGACCGAAGGAACAACTTCCGCCACCCCCTTTGTCCGCTCGTTCGGATTCTCCCTTGTCGCCAATCCGCCCATTGTTCCCACCTCCTCGACAACAGCTCTTCGACCAGACACCTCGGAACTGCCAGGGCTTGGCATCGCCACCTCCGAAGACGACCATCCCAGCCAGGCGAACAAAGGGGATTCACCCGCGGTCATCGACTCCGGAACTGACGTCTCGCCCGCGTCCCCCGACCGGAACCGACAACCCTCCGACCTCGGACCCATTCGCCAAAACATCCCACCAACTACTCTCGCTCCACGGATCGCTCACCATAATGTCCGGAACTACCTCAGCATCAGTATCCGCATGGTGTGCAGGAGCTTCCATCTTAGCGGGGGGCTCTGTGACGACTCGAAGGATTCGCCACCGGATACAAGGTGACGGAAAGCGGGAACAAAGGGGAGCCTACTTCGGAAACCCAATTCGCGCCGTCCTTGTCGCACAGCAACACCCACGCTCAGTCCACCAGCTCCACCCAACACTCCCCTCAGCTCCTTATCGCCCATATCCAACTCTCCGACCCATTTCCGGAACGACCTCCCCCACTTCCGCTCCCAGTCAGTCGGATCCGAAGCAACGAGCGACAGCGAGACAAAATCCGCGCTCAGGGAAAGTCTGGACGAGTCTCCGAGGTATGGACCTATGCCGCTCAGCCCGGATTCCGGAACAGCACTTCGGAAATTGCTTCTTTGACTTTGGAAGAGGGTTTCACGATTTCGGAAGGCTCGGAAATAGAGAAGAGGAAAGAGTATAAATAGGGAACTCTTGTGTAGCTCTCTCTTGTTTCCTCATCTTGATATTCTAAGGGCAGACTCGACATTCCATTCTCACTTCGAGAGGTTTGCAACCCTTGAGACTTCGGAGACCACATCGCCTTACCCGAGGTCCTACCTACCCTCCCGCCTTATTCGGATTTCGACTCCAACCCTTCCTTATCCTCAGTCAACAAGTCTCATAGGACGGGGTATTTGAGTCGTTACATTATATCAAGATCACCACTCGGGTAAGCGATCATGCCACCCAAAAGGATCCAACTCCGTTCCGCCACCGAGGCCGAAGACCACAACGATCAATTCGAGGATTCCGGAGCCCGGAACCTCGAGGAAAGAGATCACGACTCCGCCAACAGCCTCGCCGCCACGGAAATCGAGGAACACTTGGACGACCTTCAGGATCAGCCACGTCCGACCACTCCAGCCCTTTCGGAAACTCCTCAGGCCGTCGTCTCCCTCGAGTCCACCCTAGCGGCCCTCCTCTCCAAGATCGCCGACTCGTCTTCCGCCAAGGGAACCCACGTCCGTGCTCCCGACAAGTTCTCCGGCGTGGATCGCAGCAAGTACCGCATCTTCGTCGCCCAGTGCTTGCTGGTTTTCCGATCCAGCCCTCATAAGTTCGACACGGACGCCAAGAAGGTCAACTATGCCTGCTCGTACCTGGACGGGATCGCCTTCATGTGGTATGAGAACCACCTCGTTTCCGACACGGAACCCGACTGGTTCTACGACTGGAACCTCTTCAAGTCCGTCCTCAAGGAGCACTTCGGAGAAGTCAATGCCACCCACTGCGGCAGAACACAAGATCCGATCCCTCTCGATGAAGGGAAACGACACCCTCATCAACTACATCACCAAGTTCCACACCTATTCCAACGTCCTCAACTGGAACCAAGGGGGCCCTCACCGCCGAATTCCGCCGCGGATTATCGTCTCGGATTAAGGACGACCTCGCCAAGGTGGATTACGACGACTACGACTTGGCCAAGCTCGAGCAAGCGGTCATCAAGATCGACGCCAGACTCACGGAGCGACAAGAAGAACGACACTATGAGTCCGGAAGCGCTCCCACCTCCGGACGTAACTCCTCTCGCACCTCCGCCTCGCGTTCCGACACGCGTTCCGAAACGCGCTCCGCTGCCCCCGCTCGCCAGGCCAACGTCGGCTATCGCCCCCAAGGAACTCCTTCGGCCGCTCCTCTTCCTCTCGACCGCTCCGGAAAGGTCACTCCCGAGGAGAAGAAGCGCCGCGCCGACCTGGATCTTTGCTCCTACTGCGGAGACAAGCATAAGGTCGACGCGTGCCCCAAGAGGCCCCGAACCAATCTCCGTGCTGCCAGAGCTACTTTCTCTGTACAGGGTTTTCCTTAAGGGATTCTCCGAGTCTGCAATCGCAGAATCCCCTTTACCAATCCCTGCAGCCCTCTTCCATTTCCGAGAACCAGATCGTCGTCAACGTATGGTTCCGACCCTCGCCAACTCAACCATGTCCTATCCCGGCACTCATCGACACCGGAGCAACCCACTCCTTCGTCGATCCGGCAATTGTCGCCGCTTTTCCCCTTCCGGACTTCGCGACTACCTCGACCAGTGGCCGTGAACACCTTCGATGGAACTCCCGGCCACCAAAATCCCATTACCCGAACGACACGGCAAACCGTCCATTTCTCGGATCCATCCACGGATTCCGAATCCATTTCCGTCCCCGAAATCGACTTCCTCGTCACCAAGCTTCCCAAAGCTACCCCCGTCATCCTCGGATTCGATTTCGCCTCCACGTCCGACCTTCGTATCGACTGGAGTCCAGCGGACCATCTCCTTCGGCCGCAGCCCTTCGACCACGAACAGCCCCGCGCCGCCATCGATATCCCTTCCGACCCTCCAACGTTCAACTCCCCGTCGATACGGGCAGTCTCCGTCAACGTTCCGGAAGAAGACCTCCTTGATCCACCAACGGATCTCGCCCCCGACTGGCTCGACGAAATCGACTACGATCCTCCGGAAATCGCCAAGCTCAAGGAGCTTGTTCCAACCAGGTATCACGACTTCCTCGACGTCTTCTCCAAGGAGAAGGGGGAATCCCTTCCGTCCCACAAGGACCACGATCTTCGGATAAACCTCGTAGAAGGATCGACACCCCCTTTCGGAGGGGTCTACCGCCTAGCGAGCAAGGAATCCGAGATCCTCAAGAACTACATCGACGACATGCTCGACAAAGGCCTCATCGAGGAATCCTCATCGCCTTGCGCCTCACCTGTCCTCTTCGTTCCCAAGGCGGGTGGAGAACTCCGCCTCTGCGTCGACTACCGGAAACTCAACAACATGACGATCAAGGACCGGTACCCGCTTCCGTCAGCGGACATGCTTTTCGACCAACTCGGAAAGGCACGGATCTTCACCAAACTCGATCTCCGGTGGGCCTACCACCGTATCCGGATCGCGCCAGGAGAGGAGTGGAAAACCGCCTTCCGCTCCCGCTACGGACTCCACCAGTACAAGGTCATGCCTTTCGGTCTTACCAACTGTCCGGCTACCTTCCAACGCCACGTCAACGACGTTCTCCGGCCCTTTGTCGACAAATTCGTCATTGTCTACCTCGACGACATCCTCGTCTATTCCGACAATCCGGAAATCCATTCCGACCACGTCCGACAAGTCCTGTCGAAACTCCGCGACCACGAACTCTACGCGAAGGTTGAGAAGTGCGAATTCCACACGCAGGAGGTGGAATACTTGGGATTCCGTATCTCTCCTCGAGGTATGGAAATGGACCCCAAGAAGGTCAAGGCCATCTCGACCTGGGCGCCGCCAACCACTCCGACGGAGGTTCGAAGCTTCCTCGGATTCGCGAATTTCTATCGCCGGTTTATCCGCCAATATTCGGAAATCGCCACTCCCCTCTTTGGACTACTCAAGAAGGACGTTCAATTCCGCTGGACACCGGAATGTCAAGCCGCCTTCAGCGACTTGAAGAGTCGTTTTCTTTCCGGCCCCATCCTCCTACATTTCGACGGGAATCGACCTACGAGGATTGAAACAGACGCCTCCGACTACGCAATCGCCGGCGTCCTACTCCAATTACACTCCGACAACCTCTGGCATCCAATCGCCTTCATCTCGCGGACGCTCCAGCCTCCGGAGAAGAACTACGAGGTCCACGACAAGGAGATGCTCGCCATCGTCTTCGCGTGCATCTCGTGGCGCCCTCTCCTTCTTTCTCTCTCCGACAAATTCGAAGTCCTCACCGACCATCACAGCCTCCAATGGTTCATGATCACGAAGGTCCTGAACAGGCGCCAGGTCCGCTGGGCGGAGCGCCTTGCGGATTTTGAATTCGCCATCACGTACCGACCCGGATCTCAGAACAGCATGGCGGACGCGATGTCACGTCGAGACGACGTGTTCCCTTCTGTGGGGGGCAGCAGCTTCGCCGCGAAGAATCCGGAGAACGAACGACATTTCTTCCAGCCACACCATCTCCGTCTAGAAGAAGTCACGGAATACCCCGCGGACGATCTCCTCTCGGATCTCAAGATCCTCCAACTTGCGGACGGTAATATCTTGGAACTACGGGATCGTGTCGGAAAAGATCCGAAATACACCATCGACAACGACCTTCTACTCCTAGAAGGACGGATCCTGGTTCCGAACGATAACGACATCAAGCTCCGCATCCTCCGCTCCCGCCACGATCATCGCCTCGCCGGACACCCCGGACGGACAAAAACCCTCCAGCTCATCCGGCGGGATTTCCATTGGGACGGAATTCGGAACTACGTGGTCCAGTATGTGTCCTCCTGTTACCAATGCCTCCGCACAAAGAACAGGAGACACCAGCGCTACGGCAAGCTTCAACCACTTCCGATCCCGGAACGCCCTTGGTCCAGCATCTCCATGGACTTCATCGACCAGCTCCCGCCCTCAAGCGGATTCGACGCCATCTTGGTGGTTGTCGACAGGTTAACCAAGATGGGCCTCTTCATCCCCACCACCACCACGATCACGGCCGAAGGACTCGCCAAACTCTATCTCCAGCACGTCTTCGCCAAGCATGGAGTTCCGAGCGACATCGTCTCCGACCGAGGATCCAAATTCACCTCCGCCTTCTGGAAATCCCTTTCCGAAGCCCTCGGAATCCAGCAGAACCTCTCCATCCACCGCCTATCATCCGGAAACCGACGGACAAACGGAGCGCATCAACCAGATCGTCGAAACGTGTCTCCGCCTCTACATCAATTACGACCAAGACGACTGGAGCGATTTCCTACCTCTCGCGGAATTCGCCTATAACAACGCCTCCCACTCGTCGACTACCGAATCTCCGTTCTTCCTCAACAAAGGGTTCCACCCAACCCTGGACATTCAGCTTTCCGGAGCCACGCGGAAAACCCTAGGCGTCACCATCGACCGGATTCGGGAGCTTCACGAGCACGCCAAGCAGGAGATCGCCAAAGCTCTTGAGAAGAACAAGCGGAACACGGACGGAAAGCGACAGGACGCCCCCTCGTATTCCGTTGGCGACTTCGTCTTCCTTGAACATCCGCACTACTCGTCCGACGAAGAAATTCTCGGAACGGAACCTCGGACCTTTCAAGATTATCCAGGTCGTCTCACCCCTAGCGGTCAAGCTCGAACTCCCGGAGGCATACCGCCTCCTCCACCCAGTCTTCCACGTTTCCCTCCTGGAACCAGCACCTCCGGACGCCATTCCGGGACGCCGTCAACCTCCGCCTCCACCTGTTGTCATCAAGGACGAGGAGGAATGGCACATCAACGCTGTTCTCGACTCTCGACTCCGACGCAACAAGCTGGAGTACCTCGTCGAATGGACCGGATATGAGGACGACGCCCTCGAGCGACAGACCTGGCAACCGGCCGAGAACCTGGAGAACTCTCCGCTCTTCGTCGAGGAGTTCCACAAGAGACACCCCGACAAGCCCCGATTTCCGAAACCTTCCGCGCCACGCCTAGCTCGGAAATCTCGGAAATCTCGGATTCCGAAGGATCGCACTCCACCAGACGCACTCACACCTCGGAGATCGCCCAGGCGATGATGCGCTCTCTCGAAAGATCCACTCACTCTCACGGCATCAACAAATGGTCACGAATCACGGAACAACAATCATTATTACGACTATGGAGGTGGAAAATTTACACAGGCCCAGGGTCCATCCGCCCACACGCATTCCCCTACTCCTCCTCCTCGCTACCCTTTCCCTCCGACTTCTTCGCCTCGTCCTCCTCGCCCTCCGAAGGCGACAACTCCTTCCTCTTCGAGCGCTCGAAAACCGGCTCGACGAAATCCGGCGTCGTTGACTCGGCGCGGAAGAGCGGCTTGGGCCTCGAATCGCGGATCGCCTTGACGAGCTTCGCCTTCTCGCCGTCGAAGTCGAAGTCGCCCTTGCGCTCTCCGGAAGTTGGGTCGACGATGTCGGCCCAGTCGGAGAAGGCAGCAACGGCCTTGGCGACGGCCCGGACGATCTTGCGAGCCTCGTCCCGCCCGACCAACTCAACCTTGACGTCGTCGAAAGCGCCGACGAACATATCCGACCTGCGCCACCAACCATCAGCCCCCGCCATTCCTTTCCGACACAACACCTGAAGGAAAAGAACTCACAACCCCACGATATCCGCCACCGGCACTCGCTCCTTCTCCTTCTCCTTGCCCTTCGCCTTCTCCTTTGCGACCTTCGGCTTGACGTCCTCGGACTCCTCCCTCGCCGAACGGGTCCTCTTCTTCTTTGGGACGTTTCCGGAAGGCGACTCCAAGCCGTGCTTGACGGACGACGAAGGCTTGACCGTGGGCGACGACGACGACGAAGCCTCGACGGCCGGCGAAGCCGGAGCAGGACCCACGAGGTTGGGGTTTCGCACAGCTGCCCCACCCGGAAACCGTCAGCTGCACCACCCACCCTCGCGGAAAGAATCAAGAACTCACCGAAACTGCAAGCCCTCGACTTCGACCTGTGGTCCGCACAGGTTCCACACTTCCTCGACGTCGGGCTGTGGGTGGAAACGATGTAGCATTCGAACCCGCCCTTGACGCAGGGGGCACAGCGGATGTCGTAGGTCTCGAATTGCGTACGAGGAGCGAGAGTGGGCATGCGTTGCTCGGCGTTCATGTTGGAGAGTGTGAGGAAGGAAGGAAAGAGAGGGAGCGCCTCTCCGACCGAAGGAACAACTTCCGCCACCCCCTTTGTCCGCTCGTTCGGATTCTCCCTTGTCGCCAATCCGCCCATTGTTCCCACCTCCTCGACAACAGCTCTTCGACCAGACACCTCGGAACTGCCAGGGCTTGGCATCGCCACCTCCGAAGACGACCATCCCAGCCAGGCGAACAAAGGGGATTCACCCGCGGTCATCGACTCCGGAACTGACGTCTCGCCCGCGTCCCCGACCGGAACCGACAACCCTCCGACCTCGGACCCATTCGCCAAAACATCCCACCAACTACTCTCGCTCCACGGATCGCTCACCATAATGTCCGGAACTACCTCAGCATCAGTATCCGCATGGTGTGCAGGAGCTTCCATCTTAGCGGGGGGCTCTGTGACGACTCGAAGGATTCGCCACCGGATACAAGGTGACGGAAAGCGGGAACAAAGGGGAGCCTACTTCGGAAACCCAATTCGCGCCGTCCTTGTCGCACAGCAACACCCACGCTCAGTCCACCAGCTCCACCCAACACTCCCCTCAGCTCCTTATCGCCCATATCCAACTCTCCGACCCATTTCCGGAACGACCTCCCCCACTTCCGCTCCCAGTCAGTCGGATCCGAAGCAACGAGCGACAGCGAGACAAAATCCGCGCTCAGGGAAAGTCTGGACGAGTCTCCGAGGTATGGACCTATGCCGCTCAGCCCGGATTCCGGAACAGCACTTCGGAAATTGCTTCTTTGACTTTGGAAGAGGGTTTCACGATTTCGGAAGGCTCGGAAATAGAGAAGAGGAAAGAGTATAAATAGGGAACTCTTGTGTAGCTCTCTCTTGTTTCCTCATCTTGATATTCTAAGGGCAGACTCGACATTCCATTCTCACTTCGAGAGGTTTGCAACCCTTGAGACTTCGGAGACCACATCGCCTTACCCGAGGTCCTACCTACCCTCCCGCCTTATTCGGATTTCGACTCCAACCCTTCCTTATCCTCAGTCAACAAGTCTCATAGGACGGGGTATTTGAGTCGTTACATTATATCAAGATCACCACTCGGGTAAGCGATCATGCCACCCAAAAGGATCCAACTCCGTTCCGCCACCGAGGCCGAAGACCACAACGATCAATTCGAGGATTCCGGAGCCCGGAACCTCGAGGAAAGAGATCACGACTCCGCCAACAGCCTCGCCGCCACGGAAATCGAGGAACACTTGGACGACCTTCAGGATCAGCCACGTCCGACCACTCCAGCCCTTTCGGAAACTCCTCAGGCCGTCGTCTCCCTCGAGTCCACCCTAGCGGCCCTCCTCTCCAAGATCGCCGACTCGTCTTCCGCCAAGGGAACCCACGTCCGTGCCCCCGACAAGTTCTCCGGCGTGGATCGCAGCAAGTACCGCATCTTCGTCGCCCAGTGCTTGCTGGTTTTCCGATCCAGCCCTCATAAGTTCGACACGGACGCCAAGAAGGTCAACTATGCCTGCTCGTACCTGGACGGGATCGCCTTCATGTGGTATGAGAACCACCTCGTTTCCGACACGGAACCCGACTGGTTCTACGACTGGAACCTCTTCAAGTCCGTCCTCAAGGAGCACTTCGGAGAAGTCAATGCCACCCACGCGGCAGAACACAAGATCCGATCCCTCTCGATGAAGGGAAACGACACCCTCATCAACTACATCACCAAGTTCCACACCTATTCCAACGTCCTCAACTGGAACCAAGGGGCTCTCACCGCCGAATTCCGCCGCGGATTATTGTCTCGGATTAAGGACGACCTCGCCAAGGTGGATTACGACGACTACGACTTGGCCAAGCTCGAGCAAGCGGTCATCAAGATCGACGCCAGACTCACGGAGCGACAAGAAGAACGACACTATGAGTCCGGAAGCGCTCCCACCTCCGGACGTAACTCCTCTCGCACCTCCGCCTCGCGTTCCGACACGCGTTCCGAAACGCGCTCCGCTGCCCCCGCTCGCCAGGCCAACGTCGGCTATCGCCCCCAAGGAACTCCTTCGGCCGCTCCTCTTCCTCTCGACCGCTCCGGAAAGGTCACTCCCGAGGAGAAGAAGCGCCGCGCCGACCTGGATCTTTGCTCCTACTGCGGAGACAAGCATAAGGTCGACGCGTGCCCCAAGAGGCCCCGAACCAATCTCCGTGCTGCCAGAGCTACTTTCTCTGTACAGGGTTTTCCTTAAGGGATTCTCCGAGTCTGCAATCGCAGAATCCCCTTTACCAATCCCTGCAGCCCTCTTCCATTTCCGAGAACCAGATCGTCGTCAACGTATGGTTCCGACCCTCGCCAACTCAACCATGTCCTATCCCGGCACTCATCGACACCGGAGCAACCCACTCCTTCGTCGATCCGGCAATTGTCGCCGCTTTTCCCTTCCGTAGGGTTAGGGTTAGGGTTAGGGTAGGGTAGGTAGGGTAGGGTAGGTAGGTTAGGGTTAGGGTTAGGGTTAGGGTAGGGTTAGGGTTAGGGTTAGGGTTAGGGTAGGG